>JAJHUR010113429.1:0-46205 GCA_027495735.1 Lutjanus campechanus | reverse complement strand
AAAAGCTCTGGTCCTCATTTGACGCTCCAAAATTGAAACAAGTTCAGAGTGTGAGCGTCGAAGCAGTTTGACGTGCTTCAAGATGCTTTCAGTGTGTGTTCTGCCACTTAGAACAATGGGTGTATTTCAAAATGTGAGCGTCAGATGCTTTTAGTGCATTTTGGCCTTGAGAGAGATTATTTTTGTATGAGTCTATACATTGTTTATTGGGAAAATCCTGTATAGTGTGACTTTAAGTATTTAGAACATGATTTCTTTGCAGCATGACAATATTTAATTTAAAATGAGATTTTGACCCACATTTTGCCTTTAACAAGTATTGTGCCTCTTGCAATGTGAAAATTGCGAGAGGCCATATTACAATTTTGATATGAATTTGATTAATTGTTCAGCCTTATTGCTTAGCTTCCTACAATGTTCCAAAAACTTGGAGTGTGTCTATTGCCATCTTTCTCTAATACACTGACTATCAATAAGTGCCTCATACAATCGCACTTCAAAAAATCTGAACTATCCCTTTAACACCTCATAAAAAATAGACCATGTTGAAGGCACACAGGTTTTATGACACTGCATCACCAAATACCCAGTAGTACCAGTCGACTAGATAGCGTTTGATGAAATTATTGTTATGATGACCAAAATTGCCACGCGTTTGAGGTTATTGGTACTGTGTTGAAACTGTCACCATACGAAAGACGACCCAACAGATTGTTGTTGCCATGGAAACAAGCTAAACATGCCACTTACAGCTACCTGGAGATGTCAAACATGCTGTTAATACCCAGATGCACAGGTGGAGGGAGCTAAGATTCACAGCTGCATTCACAGACAGGATGTTATTTGACATGTGAATTTAATTTGAATGAACAGAAAAACTCTGTGGTTTCGAACTGGAAGTGATGTGATGCTCTCATCACAGCTCCACTGTATAATTTCAACTGATAAGACAAGGATATTGTTATTTTAAAATACCGCCTCAAGCAGCTTCACGATCAATGTGAAATAAAAATAAAGTGTTTCATTTTGCTGCAGGTTACTTTGACATTTCAATTATACAGTAATATTTCCCTGGCTAAAATATGAACAGGAAAACAGCTACTAAAAATGCCACATCTTAAGTAAGAATCTTCTTCAGGGAGCTGAAGAGGCAGCTGCAAGGCAACAAAGACAAACTCGTGTGTTCTATAGCAGCATTTGCATGACTCTCCAAGCTGTATTAGCAATCAGGAAGTTGTGGAGAGGAGCGTGCAGGAAGTTACTTTGATATGATCAATCAACCACTATACACTGCATGATGAATATGCAGCTAAACGTGATGCTCGTCTCACAAGAGGGAAGACTGGAGAATGTTTAATTAAGATTCAGAGGGTCTGAATTCAACCACAGAAGCACAGCAGCAACCATAACAGGAAGCAGGAAGTTGCAACAATTAACAAGATAGGCCGAGGTGTCATCAAAGACTGAAATAAAATGTGTGCGTATGAATGAATAGGGGTGTAAAAGCACTCTAAGTAATGGAAAAAATATATCCCTAAGACAGAAATTTTAGTTAAAATATGATCCATGGAGGCAACAGCAGCACACAGAGCTGGCCCTGACCAATTTGGTGCCCTAGGCAAGATTTTAGCTGGTGCCCCTGCTTTGCAGCGAATTGCCATCGCCCACCAATCATTGTGTGAACTGCCATCTTCAACGTGAAACCGAATACACAGCTTTTTGCCTTTAAATGAGCACTGTGTAGCAATTTCTTGTGCAAAAATGAGCACTACAGTCCAAATAGAGAGTTGGAGCTATAGACTGTATATTAAATTGGTTGAAATCATATTTGATGTACGATTCATGGTTGAAACTAGTTTCTCCCCAGACTTGAGGAACCTCAGGCAGTCTGCACGAACACTGCAGGAGCACAAGACAAGTACAGCATCATAAATCGACAATAACAAGCAACGATGAGTCCTGCACTGTAAGTTGATCAGCTTTTTATAACTGTCAGTTGTCTGTCAATGTAAAGCTAAGCCTATTGTCCTGAAAACAAAAGCCCACTGCTCTGAAAATACACACTCTGGTGTAAAAATCTTGAAAGTGACTAGCAACTAAAGCTGCTGAATAAATGTAGTTGAGTAGAAAGTAGAAATATATAATATATTCCCTGTGAAATATAGTGGAGTGGAAGCATTAAGTAGCATAAAACAGAAAGAGTCAATTAAAGTATCTCTGAATTGCACTTGAGTAAATGAATCCTACCACTGATTTTAACCTATAATATTCTAAACACAAACAGCAGGCGTAATTACACCTAACATTCATGCACAACACGTATTCAATGAGCATTTCTCTGACATGATTCATGCTGTAAGCTGGGACATGTGCGCATTTGCCTGCAGGCCACTTCTGCACAATGACAGGAGGTGAGGGGCCAGTAATATTAGTAATCAAGTAAAATTAATAAACATTAAAAGGCCCATAACTCATTTTTCTTGCAGTGCTAACAGGCAATGCTGCTCTGAAGCTAGCATGTTTTGACTCATGATGGAGCCTGATATTAGCAACAGCAATCGTCATTTAGCAAAGTAAACACAGTGGTTTAGAATCGGTATAAGGTGGCAAAAGGATGGCAAATTCATCTGTCCATTTGTCATTGAATTGCCTGTTTCCGTTGTCCACTTTTCTACGTTTGATGTCCTTACTCTTTGTCAAGCAGCAAACCCAGTTACAGGAGCCAGACACCCCTTCCAGGGAAAATCAATGTGAATCAGTTGTCAATATGAATTAGAAAATGATCAGAGGGCTACCTGGCACCCTTTTGGCGGCCGGATTTGGCTCGTGGGCCGCAAGTTGAGTATCCCCGGCTTAGACTAATCAGTAACAGAAGTGCAACGACTGCAACTATTAATTACATAACGGGACGGAAAAGAGAGTGCATTTTAACTGACTTATTATTACAAGTGGGGCTAACATTGGGTAACTTGACTAAGACGTCAATAAAAATGTAGGCGCGAGTTTTTGAGGCAGACAGTGGATGTTTTGGGCACCACAGATAGAACAAAGTGTGTATCTCTACACTTTATATTTTAATAATATATTAATATTAATATTTAATAATATATTATTAACTAATAATATATTTATATATTTCATTGCTTTCAACCAACTCTGAGTTTGAAAATGGTAAATGAAATGGCTCATAATTATGTTAACATCATCCTGTTTAATTTTGAACAGTAATATAATTATAAATTTATCCATATAACCAAATGATATTATTATTAATTTAAATTGGCGATTACCTAGTATCAGGCCGTATCTTAACATACAAGTTTATGCAAGTTGCTGTTCCTGACCATCCTCTATTCCAACATCATCTATAACTAATATTACATGTAGTTTTTGTCCATGTCTGTGAATGAGACTTCACTTTGACCCCCTCCTCCTGTTGCTGTCATCGATCGTCTTGCTGTCGCCAATCTTATTTATTCTTCTTTATGTCAGTGACAGTAGTTGACATGGCATTAACAGCACTTGTTTTTCCCATTCCTTGGCTTTAGCAGGTTCTTTAATTCCACTGCTGATGTTAAAATTATAATCTTTACTTTATGGATCTCTGAATGCAAGATTTTAATGTCTTTAATGCCATTTTCATGAATGAACACTTCCTGACATGTGGGGCAGGAAGCGTAGTCTTAGATGCTATTATTAGGGCGTTAATTGTGGTAATTTACAAGTCACATGCATGTGTTCTCCAATACGTACAGGCAGATCATTTGCACATTTATGTGAAGTTGCAAGTGTTTGCTGAATCTGATGTGGCACATTCGTGTGAGCCCACCGTAAAGAGAAATTAAAGATAAGAATACGCAAATGGTCTTGCACGAGGCCCACTGTTTCCAAGATGTTGAACTTTTTATGTGGCGTAAATTCCGATTACAGACACATCTGACAGTTAAATCACAAATTCACAAATTATTTCACAGCCAAATACTGTATGTATCACACCCTGACAGAAGAGATCACAGTGTGATGGCTGCTAATTGGCAGGAACGTTAGATGTTTTACAAGTTTTCAAAACTATGATGAAATACATCCCCTAAACATTGCCTTTCTTCGCTTAAGCTTGTTGTGTCTGAGAGATATTTTACATACAGAGGGAGAAGAGATGATGTTTTTCACCTCGAGGAGAAAAATACTTTACGCAGCATCATCACTTTGAATTCAAAAGGTGCAGCGGCTCTTGACAAAACCCAAGCTCTGCACTGTGGAAGCTTAAAGGACAACAGAGTGCTTTGGTCCTTTGATGAAAAGGCCATTTGAAATCATTTTTCTTTGCTTGAAAAGATGCTGCATCATACCAACATGCTTTCCTCCTCTTTAGAGACTGTATAATACACAATAGAGCTTCATGGCACTTTGCTGAAAATGGGATTTGAATAAGATGTGATGATTTTTCACACACCGAGAAGCCCGTGAAACAGCTCAATTATAAAACCAGTGCAAAAATAAATACTTTAAATTTAAATGATTTAAAAGCATGCAGAAGAGATTCTAGGAATTAGGCACAGCAAGAAAGACAAATGACCTGAGGGTAAAAAATGGGGATATTGTCCTGTAAGTAGGTCTGATACGATGAAAAATGCATGCTCGGCTATGAACTGCACTGGGGAGCAAATTTTGCTCTAATGCAGCAGGACTTTCTGGGTATCCAAGGAGCAATATTTTATGATTAAGTGCTCTAATGACTGCCTTTAAGGGGCAAAGGCATCACTCATAATACACTTTACATGAGGTTGCCCGTTCCAAACTCCCAGCGAGCCCCCATTAATTCACTGTTTGCCCAATCAAATTAAAAGTGGCAGTCGGCGTCTGGGTTTGCTCATTCATGAGGAGGATCTGATTGCGCTTCAGGCCCTGTCAGTGCATGCAGCCTGATAAGAGGCTTGTACAGCGATTGGGCTGATTGCAGAGTGATGTTTTGGCTGCCATTGATGCAGAGCCTATTGTGCGCACAGTGCTGATCAGGCTGAATAACGAGGTTGTTATGGTGACGAGACCAACTCCCAAGTCTGGTATGTGAGCAATAAGATGTGAAAAATTAGAGATAATTAGAGATAGTGTTTTGTGTTTTTTCTAAATATTGATTGACAGCGATTATTTTCTTTTTCTTCTTTTTTACATTTACAACATGAAACAAGTGTCACTCGTCATTTTCACATCTGTAATGAACGTGATTACACAGTCGCTCACTCGTTCATTTAAAGTTGACCGTTGAAGAAACTATTGACTGATCCGAAATTTAAATGTATTTTTGCGTATATCCTTGTTGTTTGTGAAGCCCTCAACCTATAGTACATCAGTGCTCTATGCGGTGTGGATTTCTGGTTCTACCTGGTGGTTACGTAATGTCATTGGTGCAGTATCTATGAGGACAGACACTAATAGTTTGTTTTACAGGCGCGGTCACACATGTGCAAATGCGGGGAAGTAGCCATTGCCTGCCGAGGTACACACGTACACACACAGGCAGCAACCAGGGGATTTGGCATTTATATTAGCTATTGCTTAGTCCTGCCTATGATTAAAGGGCATCCTCTGCTATTCGGGGTCTCTGTAGATTTCCCCATGTTATGATTCAAATCAGGCATGAATATTTCAGACTGTCAGATGAGTTGAAATGAACCGTAAATTTGAAATGTTGCCAGTATACCTGCAAAGCATACGACATCACCATCAGGGGCATAGCACAAAAATCTGGATCCTGTATATGGGCAGTCTGTATGGGCTCCTCCATGCATCCACAGTCATACAGCTACCATAAAACTCCTAATAATTGCTGAAGTTTGAAGTACGCTGCACAGGGCACACCGGTAATGCATGTATAGGCACCATCTACGGTGGGAGGATTGGGTTTTATTGGGTTTTATGCCCCTCCAAAGTTGAAGTTGGGGGTTCCAAGTGATAGTCAGTTAGCCTAGCTGTATAGCTTCCACTTTCCAGGTGAAATACAACAGCAAACAAGATAAAAGTTGCAAAAATAAAACTACAAAAAAAGTGACAACTTAAATGGCTAATCATACAAAACAAACATAATGTGGGCATGTTGAAAAATGGGAAAATCAATATTAGTCGTGCACCGCAGATGTGTCTCCTAGCAACGCAGGCCCTCAAATGTCAGTCAACTGCTGCCATACACCCACACAGAGGCTAGATGCTAGATACTGTTTGCACAAATATGTCCAGACATGGTTTTTGTTTTGAAAAAGGACAAAAACAACACAGCATGGCTGCAGTATCATTATATTTCATATGTCCTTACACAAAAAGTGAAAATCCAAATTTTAGTTCAAGTCATCAAGATGAAATCTAAATACCTTTTAAACCCTTTTAGATCACATCCCCAGTCTTATTGTGCACCTATTTAACAACATATGCCCTCTAAAAATCAAATCATCCAAAAAATCTGCTAATTTTTTATTCCTGTAAACAAAATATGCCTGGTGTTTACGTAAGCTAAGTTTCAACCAATCATATCATCACATCCATGTGTCACTCAATCTTAAAATTTCAGCAGTGCAGAGCTAAAGCGAAAGGATTGATTGGTTAGCTTGCTAGCAAAAGGATGGTACATCGGTGTGTCTTCCAAGATGTTCACCACCTCAAACCTTGTTTATTTCACCAAATACTGTTTGTACTGTTTTTCACTTTGGAGAAAATGGTATCTTATATGTGCCTGTCATTTTACAGTGGACTGCTTCAGCAGCTAGCTTAGCTTGAGGCCATGCCTCAGTGATTAACTTTACTGTACAAAAACACAATTTAATGACTGATTCGGGTAACACTGGATAATATTTTATGGATAAAATTCTTTCTTTTTTCCCTCTGATGTCCTTCGTCTGCTCAGCTTCAACTCTGGGTCAGAGTGTCCGCTAACTTAGCCGCTGTTAGCAGGCAACGGAACCAGGTCATTGCGGAGGTCCTTTACCAAGCTTCCTGATGTTTTCCTGAGCATCCTGATAGCTTTACTTGGGCTACTGGATACTGTGACAAGTCCCTCCTTAGCTCCCAGTTTTTACAGGAAACATGGAAATATGTGGAAGCAAATAGCACTCTGATTTCTATTTCATAATATCTTTAACTGAAAAGAGAGACTAATAGCATGCTAACCATTTAAGCTAATTAAATCACAATTATTGGTAGTCATAAAATCACGGACCAAATGTGGCGTCTGTTCATTCGGCAGCATTCAGAAGAACATCAGTCATACAGCTCAAAGTGACAGCCTATACACACCAACAGTTTCTAACTTGGCAGCGGCCCTTTAATACTGGGAACCCAAAGGGAAATATATCATCAGTGTCTGCTGTAGGGGACACGGGAAAGGTTATGAATGTCATTACAGTCCTCTGCGGACTTTGTGGCAAACTCATTCAAAGTAGTTCATAGTCATGGTTCTGAAACGCTGCGATCTGGCCAAAATGTATTATGCTCGTCACAATGAGGTGATGTGGTTCTGGCCACTTGTAATGCTGTAGATAATCAGATAGGCAAGGAACACAATGAGAGGCAGTGGACCTGACAGCATGGAGAGCCTGGATTAGACCACTCTATGAAAACAGAATCACTCGTGACAGACACTCGTGGCCTTTCATAGAGACGGCTCACAATAAGGGATGGGGGGGAAAAAATCATTCCCAGTCATTTCTCTTATCTGCTCTTTTCATTTCCTAAGCTCACTATTGAATTTTCTCACTCAAGCTCAACATGGGTGATGGGGTTTCTTTTCTTTGTTATGTGTCATCCACACACTGGTCTTGCTCTGAGGTTAATAATGAAAGTTAAAAGAGTGTTGCATATTAATGCTGAAATCTATTGAGCCACGCGGCAGAGCAATAACTGTCCTTCAACGGCAGACTGCTGTCTTAAAATAATTAATACGCCAGACATGTTGGGCCATTCCATGCTCGGCTGAAATCACAATTCACAAGTTCTCATTTGGATTTATAGAAAACACTGATAACATATTACAAAAAGGCATTTCCAAAATGGCTGCTTTTTCTTCTTCTTTTTTAGCTCTGTGTGTTCAGAATAAAAACTTCTTCCCAATCCAACTTTTGCATTTCTCAAATTAATCCTCATTTACCCCAGATGACTCGCTATAAATCAAACATGATTTACACTAATGGGCTGCATGATATGTACAGATGTTCAATGACACACTGTTCTGTGTCTTATTCAACTGGCTGTCAAGAACATTACTTGTGCTAATTACTGAAGATTTTTCTTGTGATGAGAACAAAGTCTTACAGAAAGAAACACTAGATCGAGTGTTAAACTCTAGATTTTGCCCATTTAAATGAGTGTCTTTAAAATTTTTAGGGAGGTTTACAATGGTTCCTGCAAACTATGCAATATCTACAATCAATCTCTGCGTCAATCTCCATCTTTCAAGACAAAAAAGAGGGAAAAACTAAATTAAAAGTAACATTTGATCACAAAAACTATGGCAGTATATTACAGTTTTCATCAAAAAATAAACACTAGACATTACTGCAAAGGACAAATTGTCTAATTAATACAAAGTCTCATTCAACAAGTTGATTTAGCTGCAAAACCTGTTGTGCTAATAAACGGCATCTTGAAATCTGTGTTTCACAGTAAGGCTAGTGGTAACATGACTGGTTCTTGGAAAGGGTGATAGATTTATGGACTAAATCTATTCACAACTCCACTATAAATTGGACAAGGAATGACAAAACAACTGGGGCAAAGCACCAGACCTGGCAACCCAGTGTGCTGACATTCATTAAAGCGAAGCTAACATGTGGCTGCAGTGTCAATGTGCATTTCAGTGGCCTTTTGTTTGTGGGAATTAGATTAATGATCACGAAAGGAGTGTTACTGAATTAATGGTATCTAAAGGGTTAGACACCCACAGTCTCCTATAAACAAGTAAACAACACCTTTTCTGCAAAACTCACAACAGATGAAAACAACACCTGTAACCATGGTAACAATACACATTAAATGTGGTGATAAGCCTCAGGATGCTTAGACATGAAAATTAAAAATGAATGATGAAAACCAGATGACACAAGGGCAGTGGAAGGGCCCGGAGACACAGGAGAAGGTAAATCAAAATTCTTTACTGAAGAATTCACAGACATAGTACAAAAGAAACTTATCACTCTGAATACAAAACAGAGCTGCAGAAAACTAAAATGACCGAGAGGCTGAAAAATACTCAAACTAGGAACTGTTTGTCCTCAGCCATGAGTATAGCACATCTGCATGTAACCATGAAAAGAGCTGCAACTTTTCTTGCAGCAGCTGCTTCCAGCTCTCAACTTATATAAACTACTGAAGATGATCCTCCAGGGGTGTGATCTCAGCAGGAGTCCACTGACGACACTCCACACAAGAGTGCTGCTCCTCCAATGGAAAGCAGTCAACTAGACGGAGAAAGGGAAGCTTTCCCCACGTCCTGCTCCCTGCCCAGGGAATGTCAGTTAAGTGAATTTGTGACACGGTTCCTCCATGCAGAACACCTGCAACATCACCACCATCATTCCTGTGGTTTTAGCCTGTTCTTTCACCAAAGCTATGACAAAAACAAGAGAAAAACTAAATTAAAAGCAACATTTGATACCAAAACCTCTGTCTGTGCATTACAGTTCACATTAACAAATACAAAACTAAATGTTACTGCACAAAACAAAGACTGATCTGCGAAAACAGTCCAACAACCTGTATACATCTGTAAAATTATACTTTGTATACTCACAATTACTTTAGTTGTGTCTAGATGGTAACCCTAGATTTGTGATACTCTCATGCAATACTGAAGTTTGCCTTCAGGGCCAGAAAACCACAGGTTGTGTCCATGTAAAAGCCAGTGTTGACTTCTTATTTTCCTAAACATAGAAACACATCGGTACCTTTTGCTGCAACTATAGAAATTTAAAATAACTGAAACACAATATTGTGTTGTATTGTATTAACTATAAAAACGTTTATGGGCTATAACGTCTTGGTTTGGAGGTTCATTTCCTGTTTTATTTTGCAGTCCTGGTCCTCCCACATGCGTCTTGACTTTACTTCCTGCCTTTGTTCTTTTCCCGCCTCCTTCGATTAGCATTTGTTTCACTGGTGCCTGATTAGTTCCTGGCCTATTTAGTCCTTGTGTTTCTCTGTTTCTGTGTCAGTTCGCCTGGGCCCTTGCGTATCATCCCCTGTATTCTGCATCTCAGTATCATTTGTGGGACTTTGGAGTTGTTTTCATGGACTTTGTGTTCCTCATTTTGCCTGGACTGGATATGTTTGTTTTTGGACTCTGTATGAACGGTCCCATTTATTGTTTTTTTTTTATTATTGCATTTCTATGCATCATACTGTAATGGAAACTGAGACTCTAACAAACAAAACGACTTTATTTAAAATGTTGGAAATCTCCAATTGTTGCATCTGGCGGTTGTCATGGCATTGCAGCAGGTGCTTCACCATCTGTTGCCTAGCAATGTTTGTGTGAGTAGCAAAAAGGGAACTGCAACTTCATTTCGTTATACTGCCCTGTGTTATAGAATGATAAATAAATTTACCTTATACCTTCAAAATACCCCTGTCTTCAGTCAAATGTCAATACTAAACAACTTCAATATTCCCAAAGATTAGATATATACAACTGTGCAAAACTGTTATTTTCCCAAGTGAAGACACAATAAACTTCAGAGTCCTAAAGACTGAGGTCTCTGGTGCTATCTGAGAGCACGCTGTCTGTCTCTTAAATAATGCACATTTAAAGAGCTTTCTCAGATAAGAGGTCACCGGAGGTTGTGCCACTCAAGATAAGACAAAGTGATTCAGCATCTCTTATCCAGATTTTCCAAATTTGATAACAGCTTTGCATATCGGGCGGCACATTGCATCTCTTTGTCTCTGATGATGTTGTGATATGCTGCTGATGTTGAACCAACCGATGTTTTCTCCGCAGATCCCTTATAGACTAAATTAAACGTGTAATCAAATGGATGTTTCCCTCACGTGTCAGCCAATTTAGATAGTCTTCTGCGATGTCAGTGATGTGGCACCAGTGACAGATGTTAATATGCTGTGAAATATCACAACACTTTCAAACCTAATTGAGCCAGAGGTGTGAATCTCTATTAAGATCAATATTCATTCATTTATTATTTGTCAGGTTTCCACTGACAGAGATAAGTCTGACGCTCTTAGAAACAAGGGTTCCAACAGGGTTCCAACAGGAAGGGCTGAGCTTCTACCCAGAACCATTGTGAAGAACCCTTTTTCTTGAAAAAGGGGTTTGTCAAGGGTTCTTTATAAGACTACGGGGTTTAGTTAAGAACCTTTGTCATCCAATGAGCTCTTTTGGAAAGAACAACAAGGATTGTTGAAATCTTTTGTCAAGGATTTGTCATGTGTTTGTACCATGATATAAAAGGGTTCTCAGTGGAACCCACTGGGGGAGGGGTTCTAAATAAACCCCTTTGGGATATAAAATTCTTCTCAGAAGAACTCTCCAGGTGGGTTCTAGAAAAAACCCTCGGTATATAAAACAGTTCTTGATAAAACTCCCCACATGGGTTCTAGATAAAATCCTTGAGATTTAAAAGAGTTCTCAATAGAAGCCCTCTGGTGGGTTCCAGATAAAACAATTGGGATATACAGTGGTTCTCAATAGAACCCCCCAAGTGGGTTCTAGGTAAAACCCTGGAGATTTAAAAGGGTTCTCGATAGAACCCCGGGTGGCTTGTCGATGAAACACTTGGAATATAAAAAGGTTGTCATTAGAACCCCTTCACTTGCGTTCTAGATAAAATGCATGGAATATAAAAGGGTTCTCAATAGAGCCTCCTGCATGGACTCTAGACAAAACCTTTTGAATATAAAAAGGTTCTTGATAGAACCCCCCACGTGGGTTCTTGATAAAGCCCTTAGAATGTAAAAAAGTTCTTGGTAGAACTCCTTGGATTATAAAAAGGTTCTCAGCAGAAACCTCCATTTGGATTCTAACCTAACCCTTGAACTATGAACAGGTTCTTGGTAGAACCCCCTGTATGGGTTCTTGTTAACACCCTTTGAGGGTTGAAAGGTTCTTGATAAATCCCTCATGGAAGGTCTAGCAGGAACCATCACACCATAAAAGGGTTCTCTGTAGAACCTCTCATAGGGGGTCGTGTGTGAAACCTTTCACAGATAGTTCTTGGTATAACCCTTTATGGTGGGTTCTAGCTATAACTACCTGGACAGTTCTTAGTGGAACCAATTGAAAAGATTCGACCAGAGACCCTAACCCTACACACCAAAAGAGACAGGCTGAAGAACCTTTTCTGGTTCTAGTTAACACCTTTTTTCTTAGAGTGAGTTGAACTGAGACACTGAGGCAGCACAGAGACGCTGATCCTCACACCAGAGCTGCTGATTTAGACAAAACCTTTGAGACTTACAGCAGAGAGGAAGGATGCTGGCTGGTGCCTGTGTGTCACATGGAAGAAAAGAGAAGATGGGAGGAAAAAAAGACAGAGAGGAAGAAAGAAATGCCAGGTATTGAGCAGAATTGAAGGCAAGGCAGGATATTGTAAATCCACCACCAGTTCCCCAAATCAGTCGGGACCTGAACTCATCTCGAGGTCACTTGCAACTCTGTTATCCATGCAGAAGTGCTGAGTGGACTCTTCCAGCCAGCAGGGTCAGCTGTCCCTTTGGCCAGAGCTGATGAGAGCAACAGTGAGTTTATAAAGTATTAGGAAAGTTAGAAAGTTCTGGCTCCCTTGCTGCCAACTAATATGTGAGTCAATATGGCCTAATCAAATTATGAAAGCTTTTACATTACGTTTCATGAAAGCTACATTTGCTGTTTTCCATCTCCGAGCCAAAACCAGTGTAAACATAAGCATCGCCTCAGATTAAAAGCCTTCCAAGATGAGAGGAGACTGTTGGGAGATGCAGATGAAGCTTTTTTTCCTTTAGGTTGTTTTTTTGTGTTTTATGCTGTATATGAAGTTTAATCTTCACTCAGTGTTTTGAAATAGAGGCTCAGTAGGATGCAGTGTCAGTTGGTCAACCCATATCTTAGCAATTATTAGATGAATTGCAATGAACTTTTGTACTGAAATGTTGATATTCATGGTCCCCAGAGGATGAATACTAATGATTTTTGTGATACTCTGACTTTTGCTCAGCTGCTACAAAAAGATTCACTTTATGGCTTCAGTAAAATGTCAGGACAAAGAGGCTATTGGAGGGATTTTCTTTGACATTTGGTACTGACATTTATAATTTCCAAAGGATGAATTGTAATAACTTTGGTGATCTTTTCGTCTAAAGCAATCATTGGGTGAAATTTAAAACGGGCTGGGACAAATAGCCTAAATGACATTCCCATCAGCCTCAGCTGTACTTTGTGTTTAGTGCTAATGATTAGCAAATGTTAGCATGTTGACAGACATGGTAAACATAACCATTCTGCTGCTAGGGGTCTCTCTCATTAAAAAAAATAGCAAAAGACAGTTTGATGATGTTGTGAAGTAGGATGGGATCGTGGGAGTTGTTTTCTTCACTTTTAAGCAATCAATCTGACATGACTCAGAAATCATGTTCATAGATGAAGTAATATCAAAGTTTTATTCCTATCACGTTTAGTCACATTCGCACGCTTCCTTCCTCACTCTCTGATGTATCCCGTATTTTCCCAGAAGTTAAAGCAACTAGCTAGCAACAGCTAGCAGAAAATGCACCGTTACCCTGAATAAATTTCGGATTTCTCTGTGTTTTTGAGATAATGTAAGTACAAAACTTAACAAAATATATAACATGTGTAGCGTTTTCAGGCATTTTATTGCAGAAATGATATATATTATAGCATTAAATATAGGCCTGGTAATATTTTAGCATGCTGCCATTAGCATTTAGCCTTACGGACAGCGGTACCCTCAGTCTCAAGAGCTGCTGTAGAGTCTTGCTGAAATATACAGTATGTGTTATGTTCAGTGACTTCTTTTTTTTGCAATGTTACTTTAGTTAGTGATATTGAAGTCAAGATTAAATGAAAATGCCTTTTTAACCCTTTTAGACAGTAGCCTTGGTCATATTGTGCACCTATGTAAAAATATATACAAATACAAGAATTTCTTATATCAAAACTCAATCATGTTTTCTTCCTGTTAAACAAAATATGACGTGTGCTTGAACCAATCAATTTAAGCCAATAATATCATTACATCCACACAATCAGTCTTCAACTTTTAGCAGCACAGTTAAGCTAAGATTCATTAGCTTGCCAGCTAGCAATAGCATGGTATGTGAGGTGACATGACCACTTTTCAAAGTTTAAATCAAATTCCTCCCAATGTTACCCACTGCCTGCCTATCCCATTTCACTCAGAAATGCATTACAACTTGGAAGCTAGATACCCTTGAAATGCCATTTCAGCTGGACTTTAGAGGTGCCCAGGATTCCTCTTTCTTTTGCATTATATGTATTCTTTGTGTCTGACAAACTTTTCACGCATCAGTTCTTACTGTGAGAAGGAAGCACTGTTCTCATAACTGATCCGACAGATGCTCTTTAGTGAGGCAGATAAAAGCACAAAAAGCCAACAAGATCCGGAAAGTTTTGCTCATATAAAGTTGTGCAGACAAACTTGGGGGAAAAAAAGCCCCTCTCTTTCTGGACTTGTATTGACTTGTCACACCCCACTGAAGACCAAGAGTCGATACGCGTAGGTCTGTTTGTTTGGCTATGCTCAATGAATAAATTTATGGTATCATTTCACCAGAAGATGTAGTGCCTTATTTTTTTCCCCCCACCAAGGTTGTCAGCACAACTTTACAATAAGCAAGACTTCCTGGATCTTGTATTTTTAAGCTATCTGCAAAGATGATCTTTTAAATATTTTAAAGTCTGCATTTTATATTTTTTCTAGCAGTCTTCTTCCCCTTTTTTCCCCTGGTGCATTGCTAAAGTACACTTAGTTACTGCCCCAAATTTCTGATTGCTGAGAACAGCTTGTATATAATGGCAAAATTTGAATTTTGCTGCCTGTGGGCTTCCACAAGTGCACACTCATACAACCAAAGTAGAGACCTCTCATAAAATGAGAGACTGTATAATAGAAATGGACATAACTTCAGGATTAGAAAAAAATAAACCAATGTGGAAGTGTCTTAAACCTGCATTCTTTCTAATGGCCAGCAGAGGGCGACTCTGCTGGTTGCAAAAATAAGTCTGATTGTAGGGAAGTCTATGGGAAAATGACCCTAACATTTTCTTAATAAGTTTATTTCAAGTTTTCTTCAATGCAGCATGATGTTCAAATTGTAAATTATGGTCACACTTAGTGTAAAATAGACAATAAGGCAGGATTTTTTTTTTAGCATGGCTACAAGGGGTGGCCAAAATCTTCTACCATGGTATATGTAATTTTATATCATGGAAGCAGTATCACATTTATTTTCTTCTTTTATTTGGAACTTATACAAGAAAAAAGCTGCCTCACAAGAGACTGCACTTGAGTTAAAAACAAAAGACTCAAAATATTAAAACTAACATTTAAAAGTTTAAATTCCCAGTGCTGCAGGTTTCAAGGTTATCAGGTGCAAATAAATACCTGCTTGCTCTGCATTTATAATTTCACTCTCCTCCGCCATGTTTTCTTGTCACTTTTCTTCTGCACACCAACTGTCGCTCTCACGTTACGTGGGAATGTGGTAAGCAGTTCTGCTGCCCAAATCACATTAGCTTGTGAGGCAGGCGGATTTGCAAGATCATTCGACATTCGCCCACAGAGAATTGCTCCCACAGTCGAAACAGTATTGCCAAATCTCTAGTGGTGGACACTTTTCTACCATCACATGGTATATGCCAAACTGTTGTCCACAAACCATCCACCTCTCTTTTACAGAATAAAAACACTGCTCCGTACAGCTACTAATAATCAAAAACCTTACATGATACCTTTAATGCACAGATTTTATTTGCACCCTCTGTAAAAGCTGCACACCAGCTGATGACTTGCCAAGGAAAAATAAACAGGAGCAAAAGGAGCTAAGCTAACAGACTTAACACCTCCCAGCACGCAGTGACACTTGTGGCCGTGACCATTTGGATGACTTTTAATGAACAAATCTGCGGGATAAAAAAAGAAAAGGCCTCCCAGGCTGGGAATCATTTAAAATTAACAAGAGAGATGATATCTTGTCACTGTTACAAGGTCAAGACCGTAACATCATTTGTTTTGCTGCGCTTTCCTTCAGCATGAATCACTTCATCCTCCTAGTCTGTACTCTGCTGCTCTGTCCTTCAAACACATCCTGTCCGACTGGTGTAATTGCACCATGACAGGAGCAATTCCTCATCCCCATCAATCACTCCTATGGAGATATGGGCTTCTTCCTAACATGACTACTCCCACCCTCCCTCCTCCCTTTCCCTCCCTGGTCTGCCTCCATGTTTTACGGTTATAGTGATAAATAACATATCCAGTGCTCAGCCCCCTTTGGCCGAGCCCAGATTTGCTGGCCTGCATCCTATCAGGGTTGGACCAGAAACACAATGCACTGAGTGATATATTGACCATGTTGGGTTAGTGACAGGTTTTTCTTATGTTAGTGCTGCTGGGCTGCCTTTAAGCAGTCCCACTATGTGGTATGTTGTGTTTACTTTGTGGACCACTATTACAGATTTAAAGCCACTAGAAACTCAAATCCACAACAGCCTTCTGACCTTGTAATTTATGGTCTTATGTACACATTAGCAGGCATCTAAAAAATATTAGATATTTCTTTTAATCCAAATTCAATGTTGTCATTTAAGTATTTGACAGCTTCTTGATATTGTGGTTGAATTGGGCATGATTATACTCGGACATTTATTTAGAAAATTACACAATTAAATGCACAATATGTAAATTCTGCAACCAGGGGTCTCTCTCACATTAAAACATTAACAATAGACATACTTTGATAATGTTGTGAAATAGCATGGGAGTTACATTACATTCAGTTACGTTCAGTTATGTTCACCAACTTTCTTCTTTATCTTGTGTTTTCCCACTAGTTATAGCAACGAGCAACTAGCTGGCAATCAGAAAACACACCGTTACCTTGAAAAAATTACTGATTTCTTGAACATTGTGGGATAATTTAAGTCACAACTCAACAAAATATGTAAAACGTTTAGCATTTTTAGACATTATAATGGAAAAATGTTAAATATTATGGCTTTAATTCCACTAACCAATCACAAAAAAGCCATGTCATCAAACTGGTGCAGCAAAAATCTGCCCCTTTGAGTTTGAGCCAACTCAGGAATGTGGAACTAAAGTTATTATAGTCAGTCATAGTCAGTGATAGTCCAGCATATATAGCAGAAGAAGTGTGCAGAGCTTCCTGGTCTGAAAAGTGAAGTCAATGTGGAAGTGCCTCAAACCTGCATTCTTTCGAATGCCCCGCAGGGGGCGACTCCACTGGCAGCAAAAAGAAGTCTAATTGAATGTAGTCCTATGAGAAAATGAGCCTACTTCTCACTTAATGTAGCAGTTTCCTAATGAGTTTATGGTCCCGATTGCTGGTTTCAAGTCTTCTTCAATACAGCACGATGTTCATTTAGTAAATTATGGTCCCGTTTAGAGTAAAATAGGACATGGCTGCCATGTGACTGACAAGTCATTGAGTCTGTCTAGTTCAACACATAGGGCTCATGAAACACAGACAGACAGTGTTCATTAAAAAAGGATTCTGTGACTGCTTAAAATGTTTTTAGATACATAATGTACTGTTTAGCTGTAATATGAGAAAGATAATGATCAGGCAGCCAAGTTGTGTCTGAAGGGAACCCTATCAAAACTATCACAAGAACTGTACACCTTGTTTCTTCATTGTGCACATGTACAAACTAATTATATTCTGTAATGAGCTTCCCGAAACTCAGATCAAACTGTATAACTAAGCAGTGCTGATCAAATATGGATCAATATTGTGTTACTACATTGCCCATTTCTTGCTTTAAATGTTTTCACACACATATTTTAGTGTACTGTGTAGTTGTAATATGAGAAAGATTGCAAACCAGCAGGCCAAAACCAAGCACAGACTTGCAAAAATGATCGTGGCCCTCACAATGCCAAACTTGAGGCTTCAAATTAGTAGTCCACAAACCCATTGGCATCACGATGGTTCTGTCCACTAACATACTGCTTTTTTCAAAGAAGTCTGGTGGATCTGAAGAGAAATGGCAGCTTCAGTTCCCTATCGGAAAGCATGAAACTGCAAAGTAAAGCATTGAAAATATTCTAAATATAGTTGCCCCCTGTCCATCCCTGCCTTTTACTTCGGTGTTGATACTCCTGGGGGGGGGGGGATAATCCATCAAAACGTGATCTGTCATGCCTACACAGTCTTGAGAAATGGTCTAAACAGCAAAATAAGCTGTCTTTTGAGCTAGGTTTACTTATAGCTATGAACATTTATTTTCACTCACATTTTTGTGGAAGCTTAATTAGACACTCGAAGGGATGGAGGTGATCAAAATATGGTTTGTTTTAATGAGATGCACAGAAAAAAATAAGAAAAAAACCTGCAAAGTTCATTAAAACACTGAAAACAATAATAAAAAAAAGGCAAATAACTGTCACCTAAAATTAAAGATAGCAATGATTTGAGATTAAAGTATCCTGCACAGCCTCAAGGGAGGTCAATGTTTGGACAGAAGCAGATGCAGTAATCTGGGACTCCTCAGATCTGCAGAGGAAAGATAAGAACTCCATTTAATAGAGCCTTGGCATTTCTAAATAGCTTGTTCTGCTGGACTAAGTGATTAGTCTACACAGCAATATTGACCTGGAGAGGGATCTTTATGCCCTTTAATTAATATATTTTCTGCATTGTGGGGCTTTTGTTTCATCCAGAAACAGATCAGTGCCACGGTAGGTTCACAGGCAGGGTAGTCTATTCATAGCAGTGTGTACAAATGAGTCACTGGAAAGCCTCTCTTCATCTGCACCAATATAAAGACTTTTTTGTGTTGTGAGATGTTTTGTTTCTTATCAAAGGAACAGAAGTGGAAAGTTTGCTTACAGAGCCTCGTGATAGCATCTCACTGCCACGCTATGGGAAAACTCTGAATTTACAAAACCAAAGCACAAACAAACCAGAGCAAACTCAAATCTGGGTACTCAATGAAATTAGGTTCAGCTGCACTTAAGCGAACTGAATGAACATCTAAATTTATAGTTAAATCTGAATGTTGCAGAAGGCCATACTTTCAAATCTCAGCCCTGCTCTTTCTGTGCAGAGTTTGCATGTTCTCTCTGGACTTTTTTTTGGTTTCTATTTCAAATAAAAAGCATGCTATCACAGGTATTAGAAACACTATTAAAGTTGCCCTTGACCGAAGCACTCTCCTCAGAAGTAGAGTTGGTCCCTTGGTGCTGCACCGTGGCTGCACATTGCTCTTAAATAGTTAGGATGGGTTAAATGCAAGAGGACAAATTTCTCCACAGGGATGAATAAATAATAACTTGGCTATTAACCCCAACTGTAGCTGTAACCCAACACAATGCAGCTGCTTAAAATTATGACACAAGTTATTGGGGTTATTGTCTAAATGAGTCCACTGCTGCAACAGACCTACTACTGTGTGTCTCGTGAAGCAAGCAATCTGGATCATGACTTTTAGCTCATAATACCATTTATAAAAAGTGAACAGATGATGGCCACAACCATTTCACATCATTTGCATGGTCTTCTGATATTATGGCTCCATTGAAGATCATGGTGAAGTTATCAAATATTATGCTTGACATCTCTGTGGTTTTCGAGTGCATTCAGACTGAGCATGAGGCAATTTTTCACCTTGCTTTATTTGCACACACAAAAAATGGTTAAGGCATTTCACACTGCTGTGCCTTGACTCCTGCCTCCAGTCATTTCAAAGAGTGGAAGGTGGCAAAGGAGAAGTGGTTTCGTGGGTGTAAGAAGAGGTTTCCTCCCACATTAACGTGCTCTGCCGCTCAGAGTTCACTGTGCTGAACTTCTGGCGATTGCCGACTGGCTTTGGCCAATCAAAAAGAAGGGGGCAGGCATCACAGGTCAAAAATAAGCAAACACTGAAGAGCTGGTAATACTTGAGTCCGAGTTGCCAGAGCTGGACAATACGACATGAGCCACATACACAATTTTCCTTGTGTATGTGGCTCATATCGTATTTGGGGAATTATTCACATGACAGATACGGCTTTTAATCCTTACATTTATTGTATACATGTTCATATACAGGGATTTGTAAGCTAGTATATGTGTTGCAAACTTTTGGGTGGGTTGACCAACACAATAATGTTCACTGAAGAACCTGCCTGTTGCAGACTTGGTCCACAACAGCAGCAGCTGCTTTTTGGGAGAATGCTCTTGCAGGTAGGCATTTGTCAGGGTGGTTCCTGTACAACAGTGTGAAATCTCCTTAAGGCTTCGTTCAGATTGCCAGCCCAAATCCATTTTTTTTGGCATATCCAGATTGTATCTGGAGAGAAAAACAAAAACAAAAACAAAAAAAACATGATTTTTTTTTAAGGCGATTTTTGCAAACTTGATTAAAGCCACATTTGGAGGTAATTTGAATATAATCAGATTTCTATATGTGCATCTCTGGAAGCTCTAGCTCCTAAATTGGATTTCAAATTGTCTTTGTTTTCACTCACAACCAAGTGAAGCCAAAGTGAAAAGTGCCAAAAAAAAAAAAAAACTGCAGTTCCTTGAGTGGCCACTTGTGGCTGGCTCCACAAATGAGTCAGTCCCTGTAGACCCCCATATTAAAATGTCCATGTTTACAGCCTGGTACAAAAGGTGGTTTTTGATCGCTATTGACGAATCCTTGGAAGTACCAGAAGTCAAAAAGCCACCATTGCTGTGGTGGCATCCCCCCACAGTATGTGCGTACTTGAATGCAAGCTGTCATAAGAAGAACACAATTTTCCACTTGTATGTTGTGTTGAACTTCAACTTTGGGAGAAAAGGGAATGCTAAAAACACAAGCCATCACTTCATGAAGAATGCCACTGTCTGAGATCATCCACTCTATATAGATCACTGGGCGTTCGCCAGAAGCGGATCAAGAATATGAACAGAAAGGACTTTGTTCCCAAAATTCAAAAAGGAAAGGAACCCTCATCACTTACAGAGGGCCATTGTCTAAAGTCATCAATCCAATTATCCACACTGTCACTGTCAGCAGCTAACAGCAGACACAATGTCTCTGAAGATTCTCAGTCATCCAGGTCATGGACTTTGTAGAGGGGTTATCATAGGCAACTTTGAATTGCTCGGGTTCTTGAAGATGTGTCGCCTCTCATCCAAGAGGCTTCTTCAGTTCTGAGTTCTTCAGAAGTCCAGTTGCTTATGATAACCCTTCTACAAACAGCAGACACGGTGTCTGGATAGTGATTATTTTAGATGAAACCATGAGAAAATCTTGCAAAAGTTTTGCAAGTGTTAGATTCTCTTCTGGACACAACCAGCAGACACAGAGTGACAGACACTTTCATGCACTGCAGTGGTTTTGCCGTCGCTAGATGGTGGAACACACAAAGCAATCGCTGGATTGGTCTATAGCTATTTTGCCCATTTGTGACAACTGTATGGGGTAAAACTTTATAGATATCTCACCCATTTAAATTATATTGAGGCTTAAAGTTAAGTGTTAATTAATTAAGGGCATGTCCACTTTGAGGTATCGTCACAAATGGCTTGTCACGAGGTAGTGGCTTCATTCTGCCTGCCTCAGCTCCACCCACAATTAAGCTCTTTGCTCATTTTTTGATTAGCTAGGAGTTAGCCGAATCAGGCGCTGCCAAGATGGCAACGGTCAGAGCCACCACACTGAACTTCATAATGTCTCTTCAAAACCTTGTTGGTGATGTCATGGATGCTCCGCCCACTATTTAGTACATTCTCTATGCTTGCAACACAGTTCACAATGACAATGTCAAAATGGCACGCTTCTGCATATAAAGGCTGAGTTATCAACTTACATAGCTGTTGATGCTTATGTAGGTACCACAGCAACCCATGCTGGACACACTACTCTGATCTGATCACTTGCAAAATACAGAGCAGACAGTCTTTCTTTTGTCTCTTTAAGAGACAAGTCTGATTTGCCTGCAGTCTGAGCAAAGCCTAAAGTGGCCACAAGGTCAAGGTAATCGTTATTATCCCCAAAGGGGCAATTTGTTGCACAACCAGTAATAATACAGTCACCACACCAATCAGCACACAAACGATTCACACACACAAAAAAGAATTGTTATTTAAAAGACCAGAAGCAGCAGGGACCAATGAGTTCTTAAATCTATTGGTCCTACATCTTGGCAGATAATATCTGCGACCAGATGGAAGCAACCTGAACTCACTGAACAAAGGGTAACTAGAGTCAGCGAGGATTTACTGAGCCCTCTTTGTGGCTCTGACTTTGTACCCTCGGGAGAGGTCATTTAGATTTGTGCCTGCGATTTTACTGCACATTCTAACAATTCCTGGCTAAGTGACCCGAACCAGGAAATAAAAGAGAGGGTTAGAACAGATTCAATAAAACAAAAATAAATCATTCTCAGGTGGTGGCAAAATTAAAACATTCTGAGCTTCTGATAAAAGTACATACACTGATGGGCCATTGCACAACATTCAGTATTTGGTTCAGACTTATCATTAATTATTGTCCCCAGATACTAGTGCTGTTGAACAAGCTTATAAATAACAGCAAGAAGAATATGAGGAGGCTTTTTCTTAAAGTCAGTTATCGCTAACGGGCATCAGTGAAGCTATTCAACACGTGAAAACAAACTTCGACAAGCAACACAAATTAGATTCATTGATTATCGCTTATCTGTTTTCAACTGTAATTTCTGTTTTACAAGAGAAAAGTCTTAAAGGATCAAAGCGGGTTGGATTTAGTGACATTTAACAATGAGCTTGCAGATTGCAAACACCTCGCCTCACTCTCCCTTTCCAAGTGTGTAGGAGAACCTATGGTGGCCTTGAAACTCGTGTCCTCTGTAATATAAACGGCTCGTTTTATCACGTGTGATGCCCAGACAAATTTTAAAAAAGCCTGCTGAAGCCATAGTCTAAACCCAACGATAAGTCGGCCATTTTGAATTTTAATGGCCTTTTTATTTTTTTTGCTATTTCCAGGCGGTGTACTTTTATGAAGTCCTCTGAGAGATTTAACTGGATCCACTTCAAGATCAGTGTGTTCAACCTCTTTGAGAGACTTTTGTGATGAAATGTTAATAAGTGCCTGAGTTTTCATTGATTTATATTAAATTTTCACGTCCTCTTGCATCACATAGTGGACGTAGGAGGTAAGACTGAAATCTTCCATGTAGTGTCCACAACTTTACAGCGTACAGTAACAAGGCTGGCTGCTGCACGCCCTGATGCACACAGGGGTGAGAGGGTCCTATCATCACTGCTTGCAACTTTAATATTCTGTTCAAAACATTGTCAATTTTGTGAACACGTCTTCACCTAGACTTGCTTCATCTTTTTCACATCCGCACATATTCTACCATTGACTTTGTATGCGATCACACCCCTTTAATTCACTGCCTTTAGTCTGTATACTAAATTAAAAAGTCTCAATTAGGGTGATGTACCAAACAAATTCAACAAGGTTAATGCTACAACTAAAAACACCATAGAAAGGCTTAGTGTGCAGAGTATTTTGTTGTCTTAAATTGTTTTTAGAGTTAATATAGAACTCACTGACAGGGTTCTACAGAGAACCTTTTTATATTCTTAGGGTTTTATCTAGAAGCCACCAAGGGAGTTCTACCAAGAACTTTTTTATATATCAAAGGTTTTATCAAGAAGTCACCCAAAAGGTTCTACCAAGAACTTTTTTTTACATTCCAAGAATTTTATCTAGAACCCACCCGGGGTTTTCTATCGAGGTCCCTTTTATATTCCAAGGGTTTTACCTAGAAACCACCCACAGGGTTCTCTCTGGAATCCTTTTATATTCCAAGGGTTTAATCTACAACTGACCCAGGGGGTTCTACTGGGAACCCCTTTATATTCCAAAAGTTTTATCTGGATCCCAGGGATTTCCTCCAAGAACATTTTAATATTCCAAAGGTTTTATCTAGAACCCACCCAGGGAGTTCTAATGAGAACCCTTTTATATTATGGTACAAAAAAACCCTTGTTGAAATCTTCTTTCCTCCAAAAAGGGTTCTCTGGATGCAAAGGGTTCTTAATGGAACCCTTAGTCTTTCAAAGAACCCGTGATGAACCCTTTCTTTAAAAAAAAGGGTTCTTCAGAAGCAAATGGTTCTGGGTTCCTCAGCCCCTTCAGGAAGAACCCTTTTGGCACCCTTATTTCTGAGACTGTTAATGCAACATCAATAGTCTTTTGGGACACAAATTTCAATATTCAAGCCCGTCTCTCTGTTTGTCTGTCTGTCTGTCTGTCTGTCTCTGAAGTCTGTCTGTCTGTCTGTCTGTCTGTCTGTCTGTCTGTCTGTCTGTCTGTCTGTCTGTCTCTCTCTCTCTCTCTCTCTCTCTGTCTCAGAGACAGAGAGTGTGCAGCAACATGCATATAGGCTGGAAACAGAGACTCCACAGATGATGGATCTTTCAGTAGGGATGAGCAGTTTTGAAAGCACACCACTAAAGCTCAGTGTGAGCACTTACAGAGCGTGGAACAGCCACTGCTGTCTTGTCAACTGCAGTTTCAGTAGCCTACTTTGCATTCATCCTGCTTTCAAACATACAGTACGAACAGATCATTATTCACGTGGCTGGCTCCAATCAAGTGAATTTACTGTAATTTATATGTTGATTTTACATTACAGACACGGTGTATTAAACCCTTGTCTTATAAAAGTGAAAAGGTTCTGGATAGAATTCCATGTGGAAATATAATACCATAAAAGAGTTCTCTGTAGAACCTCTCATAGGGGGTTTTGCGTATAACCCTTTATGTTGGATTGGAGGTAGAACTCTCTGAAAGGGTTGCACATGGTTCGAACAGGAACCAAAAAATGTACTCCTATGGAGACAAGCCCTTTATGGTTCTAGTTAGCACCTTTATTTCTGACAGTCTACAACATGAAACCTTCCTCTTCCCAGTCTGTATTTGTGAACACACGTAAATCAATTCAGCCCCAGGTGGAAACAACAAAGAGCAGAGTCTCTTGATGATCCTTGATACCGACCAGAAAAACTCTGAAATTTTCAGGTTATTGCCACTGGATAAGTTTCATTGCTTGCAGGCTTTAGACATGAGAAACTGTGGTAATCTGGGTCCTGGCTCTGCGGCCGAGGATTGTTCACAAATATTGAGCTTTCTCATATTTCAAGGATACCACTGGCGTTGTGTTTGAAAGTGGATTTTTTGCTTTAAGAGACATTCCTTTTTTTTAGTTTAATCCACATTTAGTGACTCAAGAGATATCTGATTTAAAGTTGCATTAGCAACCTTCTGCCAGTCCTCTTTTACATTTCCAAGTTTTTTTTTTTAATCTCCACACAATGACTCCATCACATATCCCCATGAAAGAAATCCATGGCCGTCTGAAGGCAAACTCTCCGCAGTGCTGGTTTTCAGGCTGTGGATTTGATAAATGGCGGTGGTCACAAAAACAGCACTCTCAAGAATTCAAGAGAATCAAACTGAAATATGAGAACAGTATTTCCCTCCTGAATTGATAGCTGTGACATAGTCCTTCACACAGAGATTTTACAACAGTCAAACCACAGTTTCTTAGCGCTTATTAACACATTTTTCCCCATTAGGCTTGAATGAGAACATAACAACACCTTGGAATTATAACAGCCTATTTGCCTTCTAGATACTGAACTTGCATTCCAAATAGCAGAAATGATATGTGGAACAAGTCTTTTCCTTACATGAAAATGAGAGACACCCTAAACGTATTCTAAACGTACAATATCAAAATCCATCAAACAGGTCAAATGCATAACCCTCTAATCCTAAGAACTCATTTTCTGCTTGGAATTATAAGATTTTATCTTGCCAAATATGAAAAGAAGCAATGATCAATTAATTTATTTTAAACCATGAAATTAGTCTTGTACCAGAGTGTTTACATTTATGAGAAAGTTAAATTTAATACTGTCTATTACAGTTCTATGAGGTTTTATTTTATATCAGAAATCTGCCACACCGATTACATGTCTTATTTTGGAGGGAAAGGGAAACAACAGACAGAACAGCTGAAAACACTGCCAGGGATGGACGCCATTTTCTGAGGGGAAGTGCAACGAAGAGTCAGTGGGTACGACTGACTTGGTTGCGACTTTTCATCATACAAATAAAGCAGTTTTCTCATCTCAGTTGCAAAAAACACTACTTACAACACCCTCGTGGAAAACAACAAACAACAAAGATATTGTGAATTTTTCTGTTCGAAATCACATCACATAATCACCATCAGTAAACAGCCGGCCGTTGCACTTTACGGTGGGAAGAAGTGCAATGAAGAGTGGAAACGGTGGTCGGGTCGCAACAGGGGTCTAAAGATTAGAACTGCAAGAATACAACACTGATGAGTTTATCGTCATTGTTAGCCACCACCCTAGCATGAAATGGCAGGCACTTAGGGAGGGATTTGTCACAGTAGCCAGTAGCGCTGATTGAGCATTAACGCTCCCAGTCATATAGCTACATGGCAGTGGTTCATTAAACTAGCTGATTTTTTCCCGGACTGGGAGCCCCCAGTGAACATGGTCAGACTGGGAACAAACACCGCCTCCAAGACTGATGGATGTTTGATGACAGGGAATTCAGTACAACTGTGGCTTTCTTTGTGGGTTTAGTTCCTGACACCCTCGGGGCTGCATGGCTAACCAAGCTAATGGCAGTTAGCTGATGCTCAGGAAAAGATCAGAACACTCAGTAAACTCAGTACACGACCTTGGTGATATTTACCCTGGCAATCTTGGAGACTGTGTTTGGTCCCGGTCTGGCTGTGTTCATGGTGAGGCTGCTGAGTCCGGCTCTGTTTCCTGCAAACAGCACCTAAGTTAGAGGAAACGCTTACCAAAAATACATCGGAGGGGAAAGCAGTAAGCGTTTTCTCCATGAAATATGATCCAGTTTCACTCAAATTAGTTTTTGTACAAATTTTAAAGTTGTCCTTTTGTTCAGTAACATTAATCAGTGAGGCCCGGACCCCAGCCCATCATATGCTCCATGTAGCTAACGTTAGCTACCTGCTAAAGCAGTCCACTGTAAAATTCCCTACATATAATCTGCTGTCACAGATACCACTTTCCCTAAAGTTAATAAAATCTAGCCAGTGGGCCTTTAACAATGTTTTTTGGGGAAAGAGAACAAGGACACTCTGACATACCACGCTGTTGCTAACAAGCTAAGATTGACTGACAGGTGGATGCCACATTATTGGTTGAAATTGGTTGGTTCTAGCTTAACGGATTTCCCATTATTTTGATATAAAAATACAAAGCAATGGGTTCTTTAGCATATTGTTAAATAGGTTCATAATATGACTGGGGATGTGATCTGAAAGGGTTAATAAGGCATTTTTCATTTGATTTCGGCTTTGAGAGGCAAACACTGAAGGATAGGGTCACGGTTTTTCCACTTCAAGATAATAAAGCTGAAATATGAGAACAGTATTTCCCCTGAATTGATAGCTGTGTCATTGTCCTTCACACAGAGATTTTACAAAAGTGAGATCACAGTTCCTTAACACTTATTAACACATTTGTCCTCATTAGGCTTGAATGAGAACATCATAACAAATGCCCTTTCAGCTAAATTTCCCTCGACCTCGACTGCAACCTCTAGATAATGAAAAAAACAAAAGGAACAATCTAAAAAACAATGGACAAAAATCAATGTTTTCATTTGCGGAGACAAACCAAAAGTAATTATGAAGCCTGTAGGTAGGAAATATTGGTTTTATTTCGCCTGACGCCCCTGGCTACAGCAGAGAAATCAAGCCTCTGACAAAACGAACACGGGAAACCACTATCATAGCGTGCTGCCTCTATAATCTCACAGCTCATTATGATTTAAATAGAAACACCGACCACCTCAGCTGCTATTTTAGTGCTGTTAGCTCACATGTTAGCCAAGCATGGGATGATCCATGTTTCCCTGTTTTGTAGACACAGCTGACCCCTCTGAGGCAGTCTTGACAGTGGGAGGGCTTTGTGCTGCATAAGAGGAGAGATGAATTTGGTCTCCTCGTCCCATCATCAGCACGGCTCCGGGTTTTCATTTTGGCTTTTTACCCCCATCTGTGTGTGCTACTCCACTGGGTCTGCGCCCTCAGAAGCACGGCAGTCTGCAGCGTTTCCGAACAGGTTAATGGACCTCTAACCCCTCATCGCTCATTAGCATGATTAATCAGACAGTGGAGTACTCGGTGAGTCCCCGCCCCTCCTCTCTACCCCGGCTCTCCAGCTCTCTATTTCTGCCAGATGGTATCAATGCAAAGCTGAGAGCAGAGGAAAATCAAAGGTAGGCTTCAGAGGCTTGAAAACCAAGAAAGCACAGCAGTTATCTCCTGCTGTTCAGATGACACATTTATAGGCTTCATGCACTCTACGTATGAATAACCCCGGGAGAGACTGCAAACGAGAAAACACTGCACCGCACTCCCTGGAACTCAACTTTCACAGCTACTCAGCTTTACAGTACAAATGTATAGAGGTAAAGCACAGAGTGCACCTGGATATGATGATCATCATCTACTAATGTCTAAAATCACCATTTTAATTATTTATATACCTGCTAATAAATGACTGGAAATGCAGATTTAATGGTTGCAAATTTAAAGTCAACTCTTCATGTCCTCACATAACAGATAAAGATGGCAAATTACTAAGATGACTAACATGAGCATTTATTTTTCTGTCTGTTCTTTCTACTCCTTACATTTTCAAAACAGGTTTGTTACTTTAGTTTTAATGCAAGATAAATGCAATGTAAAAAGATATCAAAAGACAAAAATGACATACATGTAAGATATAAGAAGACAAACGATGCTACAAAATGTCAGAATAATGTAATTGGAGAAACTAAAAGAAACAACAAGGCGAAAATTATGTAAAAGATGTAGCGAGACAGAAACAATGTAATAATACATAACAGACAAAAATTATATAAATGACATAAGCCAAAAACAGCATAATAAGACAAAAGCAGCATAACGTTGCAAAACCAGATGCAAGAAGACAAAAATGGCATAACAAGATGTAACAAGACAAAATGACATAACAATACATAACAAGATGAAAATTATAACAATATGAAAACGGTATAAGATGAAAAGGACATAACAAGATGAAAACAATGTTATGATGAAAAAGCTGTAAAAGAAAAAAATGACATAAGATGAATAAGGCGTAGCAAGACAAAAAGATGTAAAAGACATAAGACGAAAATTACATAACAAAATGAAAAAGACACAAGATAGAGGGGGGAACTCGACCGTTGAGAAAAGGAGAAGTTGAGTTAACTTTGCACAGAAACAGTTGGTAGAAATGTCCTTGAGAGGGCTACTTTTTACTTTTATACTTTAAGTAAACAAGGTAATCAGTACTTCTACTTTTACCAAAGAGGTTTATTTACAAGTATCTATACTTCTACTTCAGTACAGGATGTGTGTACTTTTGCCACCTCTGAAAACAGATATTATTCTCTTTCATGCTACGAGTTAGATAAGAAGATTGATTGCACTTTCATGTCTGTCTGTTAGATATGAAGCTGGAGACAGCTAGTAATTAATCAACACATTAAACCACACATCTTGTTGCTTAATCTGCACACAGATCAAACTATAAACTTTTGTGTGTGTTGCACTACTTTTAAGTCAGGGGTTTTCAAAGTTTTCATGACTGAGTGCCAATTCAATGAGCCATATGATTGAAAGCTGCACAGGAAAAACCCAACTTAAGATTTGTGATTGGTCTCATAATGGTATTTAACATTAAAATTTCCTTGAATACTGAATTTACCTGATAAGGGTACCTTACCAAATTCCCCTGATAAGGCAGATCACCTTATCTGTCCCCTCGAGGTCCGATGAAGTAAGAGCTGATCCATTTTCCCTGAAACATCTTTTTATCAACCATGCAGCGTTGTTTTTTTCCCATGGTGGCCTTTCTGTCTCACTTCCACATTAAACTGCAGAGTTGTCCACTGAAATACAGCACTAGCATTGACGACAAAAAGAACATAACTCCAGCAACTGTTGCTATGTAGCAGTAGCTGCCGTGTGACCAGTACATTTCTACAACCTGCCATTCCTACACAGATAGTTGTTAGCAGTTTGGTGTGCTTGTTGCAGTAAAATGTCATCTGTCACCTGCTGCCATAGACTGTATAAAAGATTTATTTGTCATGCAGTTTGATATTTTAGTTTGGCCCCTGTCCTATCTGTTAAAATGGAGTGGGGTGGGATTTATTACCTATGCTGCAGCCAGCCACCAGGGGGCAATCAAGATGTTCCGGCTTCACCTTTGAGAAGCTGTCATGTTGTCTTTATAGTGAAAGTTACTGTCTTGTTTTGTAGACCTTGTTTAGTGTTCACAGCGAGTGCTAATCTCTCTAACAAATACATTGTGTTTCTTGTGGTTGCTTCTTAATAACAACCGTCAGTTGAGCCCTCCTAATGTGAACGGATGTACAGGGATGTTGTGGGCCTGCATACATGCATCATTTCATGTACATCCCTTATGGCTTTGTAATTAGGAATGGTAGACTCCACCACTAAAGGGCTGTCCACACCAAGAACAATAACAATAACTATAAAATTATCATTTAAAGATAGTTGTGGTGTGGACTCTGCCTTCCACTTTAGAGTTATAATGATTTTTAAAACAATATATTTATAGTTATTGTCCTTGGTGTTGACAGCTCTGAACAATGAAAATTACAAGCCTACTTGTAGAAACATAATGAGTGAAAGTAAATGCAGACTGTCCAAGAAATAGAAGACAAGTTCAAAAAGTCTTTGTGCAAAGCACTGGAGACTCAAAGTCATCCTGCACTGGGAGTTCTTGGACAGCGATCCCGAGCTGACCGGCGCAATTACATCTAAGAATCCGTTATTAGTTCAATCACAGAAATGGCACGCACTCGCACAAAGCCATGAAAAATCCAAAGCCCTTCGGTCAGTGTCATTAGCTGGAAATGTCAAGGTGAGCCACGAATCTGAGGGGTGAGAATCACTGGACTGGAGTTGGCCTCTGGAGGAAAAGAGGGCGAGATATTTCTGTCCGCTGTCCCCTCATGCTCTCCCACTCTGGTTATGGCAATGAATATAATGATTCAGCAGAGAGAATGGCAGACTGCCATGGTGTTTTCTCTGAGAGGAAGTGTTGATGAGAGACTGTGCCAGGTTTTTTTTCTTTATTTGTATTTATAACACAGTGAAGAAAGCACATTAAACTTCTCAATAGGTGGGTGCCATTTGGAACAGCGGCAGATATATTCCTAGGAACACTGGAATAACACACTGACTCATGCCCTTCCTTTATTCCCAAGCCCTAAATGCACGACTTTAATCTAGCATCCAATTATCTTGATTCCAGAGGTGGAAAAAACAAAGCATAAGTACTTGGTTAGTGTACTTGAGTAGATTTTTCAGGTATCTGTTCTTTACCTATTTATTTTTCTAATAACCTTTTACTTTTACTCCCTACATTTTAAAACAAATGTCTGTACTTTATTACATTTTCAAAACAGGCTTGTTACTTTAGTTTTAATGCATTTCAGGGAAATTATTGATTATTTTTATTTTGCATCATTGTGTGCTGCCCTCCCAACATCAAGACTGATATCAACCTAAATGGATGTTACAATAACATGTACAAAAGACAATTCCTTTATGTAATGATCATATCAAGCCCAACAGACATAACAAAATGAAAAAGTCATAACAAGTTTAAAAAGAAAGAAAGGACACAACAAGATAAATGACATAACAAGACAAAAAACGACGTAAAAGAAAAATGACGTAAACAACATAATTAAAAAAAAAAGACTTAAAAACAATGTGAAAGACATAAGACAAAAATGACAAAAATACTTAAATGAAGTATAAGATATAACAAGACAAAAGAAGTAATAAGATGAAAAACAATTTAAGAGATGTAAATAGACGAGGAAAATGTCACAAGACTAAAAATGATGTAAAAGACATAACAAGACAAAAAAGACATAACAATACTAAAACTGGCGTAGAAACCTTGACAAGACAAAAGATGTAACAAGACAAAAAAGACTTAAATTGACATAAAAGAACAGGAAAAAAAGACGTAACAAAAAAACAACGTAAAAGACGTAACATGACAAAAGGACCTAATAAGACAAAAAATTACGTAAAAGATGTAGCAAGACAAAAAAGACGTAACAAGACTAAAATGGATGTTGAAGTTATAAAAAGACAAAAAAAGACTATACAAGAGAAAAAACAACATAAAACGACATAACATGAACATAATGTAACAGGATAACAAACATGACAAAAACAATGTAAAAGATGTAACAAGACAAAACACATGTAACAAGAGAGAAAACAACATAAAAGACAACATAAAAGATGACAAACTGACAAGATGAAAAAGCAGTAACAAGACTAAAAATTACGTAAAAGACGAAACTAGATGGAAACGGTGTATCAAGATGAAACACACATAACAAGTTGAAACCAACAAGAAAGGGAGGCTCGAACAGGGAAAAGGTGGGCATCAGTTTCTTTACAAAAGTATCTTTACTTCTACTTTAGTACCAAATGTTTGTACTTTTGCCACCTCTGCTCGACTCTCATTCTCTCTGTGTTTGGGGCGGATGAGTTTACGGAGCACGGGGAAATGAGAAAATGAGTTTCAGCTGCAGCTCCACCAGACCTCCACCAGAGTCCCCTGGGTATTCTCATTTCAGAATCAAAGCCAAAATAATTAGAGGCCGTTTTGTTGAGCGTAACCTTCATTTAAATTAGATCAAAGTATAGTGCAGGAACATGGTAGTTGTCTCCTAGTGGAGTTTTGTTTCTGAGACTTTCCAAGGTCTACATTCCACACAAAAGTCAACACAGAAGTTTTGGGAACCCACAAAGCTCCTGTGACCACAGAGTCATTTTCTTTATCTCCCCCTTCAGCCTGTCTTTACAATTTTAAGTACACCTTGGAGGAAGCTTTCAGAAGAAGTGGATAGTGTCTGAGTCAAATACATAATTTTGGAAGATTAATCACTGTGCTTGATAGCCGCCAGCTGCTAGATGATGATCATAGTAACTAGGACAAATATATTTTCCCAATATCTGCCGGGTTCGAGGAAATGCAGTAGATTAAGCCTGGGAATTAACATGAAGAAAGAACCCATACAATCCCTTTCAATCTGTATCAAATTTCAAGGGTGCATTCATGATGTTCACATCTGCCGCTTGGAGATTATTATTTTTCATCCCTCGAACAATGTCACAGAGCTCATTGAAAAAAAGAAACAATTGGAAATGAATCTCAGATGAGTATCACACGTTGGTAATACTGACCTAATCTTATTTGCCATGCAGGTATTGACTGTAGTTTCCACGGGATTATCGTGCAACTGTATAAATTTGCTTACGTGGTTAAGTCGTCTAAACCAGTGGTTCCCAACCCCGTTTGTCTGTTATATACCGCACAGCGCTGTCAGATGAGCTTAACCAACTGCTGTATTACTTTATGAATGGATTATAAACTGCATGTCATTGAACACTATTAAGTGGGTGTTATTTCACTATATTTTTATGGTTGTTTTGGTCAGGTTTGCTTTTTTACTTCTTGGAATAACAGAGGCTGGGCTTCATACTCAGGGGTGCCACCTTCAATCTGGAAAAATAAGACACCTTGCCAGCAACCCCAGATGTGGGGACACAAAACAAGCAGGCGGTCTGGGAGTCACCCCCGGCCCCCCTGAGATTTTAAGTGTCAGACATTTCATTTCCTGCATTCTGGTGAATTTTTATGCGGCAATTTCTGCTTTTTATGCATCAATTTCAAAGTCCTACTGCCACTCTGAATACGAATGTAAAGGAAATAAAATCCCAATGAGAGTAAAGCACGGTTGCATTAATTATATCGAGGATTTAAACATCAGATCATAGACTGTTTGGTCTGTCAAAATAACTCCACTCTGGGCCTCTGCCCTTGTACTTGCTCCAGGTTGGACCGTCCACCACAGGCGACAGAAAATATTTTATGACAAAGTGCACAGTTTGCTTTGTCCTCACACTCACTGACAAGACTGATCTACTCGTGGTCTGTCTGCCATTTAGATCTGTATTTGGACAGCTTCTGTCTTTTCACAGGTGGGATTGAGCTAAAGGTATTTGTCGGCATAAAAGCAAAACAAAACAAAACAAAGTGTGTCTGAGTCACTGTAACTGGGGCATTAATGATGCTAAGTGACAGACAACTTGCCTGTCATTCTGATTTCATACTTCTCCACCATGTGAGTAAGGGTGTGCATACATAAGGAACAAATTGCATCCTGGATTGATTCAGGAGGGCACAGTGCATTTAATCTTTTTAGTAAGGAACAAAATGTCAATAGTTCATCCATCACTTTTTGGTGATTTTATGTTTATCTAATATTTCTCGTTAACTGTGTGTGTTTTTCAATCAGCCATCTGCTCCATCTGTTCATCCGTCATTTTTAGCTGAACAGTTTTAACTGTTTATTGATTAGTGAACTATTTGTTAATTCATTAGCTATTCCATTTGTTCATCCATAGCTTTTAGCTGTCTTTTCAGTTTTTTTTATCCATTAAATGCATTAGCTGTTTTTCGTTATCGCTATTTCAACTTTTAGACCTCCATTTAGCTAACTATTTAAACTGTTTATCCACCACTTTTAGCTAACTTTTTAATTGTTTGTCCATAAACTGCATAGCTATCAATCATCTGTTTATCCTTGTGCCATTTCAACTGTAACATGTAGCTAACTATCCATTAGCTGTCTATTCCAGCTGTTTATCCATGACTTTTAGCTAACAGTTTCAACTGTTTATTCAGTCGCTAACATTATTAGCTAAGTATCTCAGCTGCATTAGCTATCTATTAGCTATCTTTTAGTTATTCAACGAACCATGTCACTGTTCATCAGTTATTTGTTTTAGCTAACTATTTTAGCTGTTTCCATTGTTTATCCATTAGCTAGCTTATCTAATCGTACTGTTCATTTATCACTTTTGGCTAACTCTGTTTATCTGTTATCTAACTAGCTCAGCGTTGTACCTTTATCAACTATTTTTGTTAGCCAATTGTTCATCAATGATCGATCTATTTCATCTCTTTTTATTTTAATTATTAGCCTATTATTTTTAAATAACTGTGTCACCCCTTCATCCATCACTGATCACATTTAATTTCAAGTGATTATTTGTTATTGTTAGCTCACACTTTCACCTTCACCGCTTTGCAACACATTTTACAACTGCCGTGATTTGCAGCAAACAGAGTAATCGTCAGCATCGCAGCAGTTAATTTTCCTCCTTAACACAAATATGTTAATATAATGAAATGATAATTGCCATTTCTTAGTCAAGTTAACTCGAGAGTTTTCGTGTACCCTGGGAACCGCATAAGTTTCACTCTCATTTTAGCTCTATTTTTAACTCCTGAATAAAATATCAGACTCTGTAGCTGCTAATTGCTCCACTGTTCACCAGCTAGTAATTAACTTCATCTCGCTGCCATTTTGGCGCTGAGAAGAAACCGTACAGTTGGTTTTTACAGTAACAGCTTTTTCAGCGAAATATGAGAACAAGAAATCATCTCCGTGAAGCCGTGGAGAGCTTCAGATTTGGGTGATTTTCTTTCAACACTAAGCCCTCACAGATGACTCATTATTCATTTGATACTGTGTATTGTAATTATAAAAGTCCAATGAACTATTCAGTGGCTTTTAACAGCATAGTCCTACCTACGTCAGCTGCATGTCTCCGCCACTTCTATAAATTCACATATAAATTCAACATCCATAATTGATGACTCACTTTCCCAGCAAACAAACACAACATCCGACTTCCTCACGGTCCATTAAACACTTGCTTATCTAAGATACACGGTCTCTTTTGGAGAGTGTGTTCACATTCATGTTTAAACACTATAATTGACTGTCAGAGGATTCTGAAGCTGAGGAGTTAATTACCTTTTGTTTGTGTGGATGTGTGAGTGTGTGAGCCGAGCGTTGACACAGCTGACAGGTGAGTGACAGGTTGCTGCAGATGGAGAGAGGCGTTATATATCATGAGTGGGAACATTTAATGAAAATGAGAGTGATTTGTGTTAAATGTGGTAGTGGCATGAATGTCAAATTAGCTGCCTGACGTCTGAGTAACAACCACTCAGTGTAAAGACTCGTCGAGATTGAGCCTCTAAAGCTATAAGACAAGTGATAATAGTGATAAATGATACTATATGGGCTGTTTTACAGAATAGGATCAAAGTCAGAATGGTAAATATCTTAAAATAAAAATGTCTTTTTCGCCAAACTTTGTATGCATATAAACTGCATAACATCCATGTACACATTTCTAATAAATTTAATTCTCATTTCTCAGTTTAGGAATATTTTTCTCCCCCAAACTTTTTCACTACTGAATCAATAAATATCAGAATAAAAAGGCTAACACTGACCAGTTAAGATTTTGTTTACATCTACGTTTCACAGATCAATTAATAAAAATATTAAAATAAATTTTTAAGCATAATTTTTGAGATTCATTATATTTTCAATCAAAATTTTGTTTGTGATTTGAGAATTTAGGATTCATTAGTTTTAATATTTACTGAGCCAAACACTATAATAACATCTTAGTTGATAATTCAGTATATTTTATTTTTGACAAAACATCCCACGTTTTGGAGGTGACAGTTTTCTGTCACATTAAAGAATTTTGACTGACATGGAGTTTACACTAAAATACTTTTGATTTGCATGTTTGCGCTAAAGTTTTGTCCGTTTCCCCCAAATAAAGTCGCCACAACTGAAACACATCATCAAGTTTCCATCATGACTTTTGGTTTTGACAATTTCAAGGTTATATTTCAGCAAGAAGTTTACTAAAATACTTCTAACTTGCATAACTGGGCTAAAATGTTGTTTATTTCCCCCCAAAATTTGTCTTCACATTTCTTTTTAATGACTTTTGGTCGTGATAATTTTAGATATCTCAGCTGACATTCGTCACATTACAGAATTCTAAATACTACTACCGCTAATACTACTTAGATTTGCCTAACTGGGCTAAAATTTTGTTTATTTCCCCCAAAAATTAAGCATTAAGTGTTCGTTTGTCACTTCTTCTTGTCACAACTTAACCGTTATCATCATGCTTTGATCATGACTTCGTTGGTAACAATTTTAGATAATTTTGAGACGACCTCAAAGATGTTATATTCAGGACATGGTCAGCGCAAACAGTTGTACAAACACAAAAACAAAAATTGAGTTTTAGAGAATTTAGAGATTAGGGTTCAGGGCAGCCACCTCACAATTTAAAGTACCCAATAAATTATTATGTTATCTATATTAAGCCTACTGCTAACTCAAATATTATTATTATATAATAGAAGGATCTTATTGAACATCTAACATGCTTTCTAAATTTGTTTGTACCAATTTGGTAAAATGACCCATCACAACAATTAAATGAATAGTCTAACTTTATGAAATGCTCCATAACTAAATGAGGTTTGACATCCATGTATCTCTACTCCAGCTGCCTTTGATGTACCTTTGAAACAAACTTCAAAGCTCAGGCTCCAGTGCTGGTTTGTACTGATGTCTTACAGAGGACATGAAGGGTGCGCGGGCACAGCACAAGATATGAAGCCTTTCACTGTGGGGCTGGGGAAGCAACTGCAGGGCAGCCTCGGTCACAGAGTTAAAAGGAGGGTTCACTTTCAACAAATGACCCGTGCGCCGCAATAAGTGAAAAATAACTCGGGCGGCGTTTGGCCTTATTCATGTTCAAGGTCAGAGGAGTCTATCCCACTAAACACAGTCAGAAGCTGAGTAATATACTGTACAGACGCATGGACACAGTGGGGGCGAGTTTGTCTCTGCCTTCCAAAAACATGTGTGACCGTCTCCAAAAATGATTCATGTAAGTCTTTTTTTTTTTTTTTGGGTCCACCACCATATTTTTTATGGTGTGAGGCCTCTGAAGGTTTTCAAAGTTAACTGAAAAGGTTTTTAAGGTGTGAAACCAGTTATCAAACTCAGATGCGGCCTAGAAAACCAAGGACTTGGTTTTCATGATATATGCAGGCTACTGGGATAGAAATAACAGTCTTAAAGGTCCAGTGCGCAAAATTTCGGGGGATGTATTAGCAGAATACAGCAGAAATGGGATATGACCTTGATAAAAATATTTTCATTTGGGTAAAACCACCTGAAAAATAAAACTCGTGGTGTTTTCTTTACCTTTGAATGAGCCAATTGAGGATGCGGGTCCTCTTCCACAGAGTCTGCCATGTTTCTACAGTAGCCCTGAATGGACAAACCAAACACTGGCTCCACAGAGGGCCATTCACGTTGTTCGCGAGTTTCACAGCCACCGTAGTTTCTTGCTTGGAAGGGGAGGGTGAGGCGAGGTGTTTGCAATTAGATGCCACTAAATCCTACACACTGGTCATTCAAATCCTGGGGTACATGTAACTAGTTACAACTACTCAAATTACTGCAAATAAGTAATTTTTTGAGGTATTTGTGCTTTTTCAAATCTGTAGTTTTACTTATATTTAAGGATGCATTATAGTATGTAATCTATGAAGTTACTTTTAAAATCATAACAGAGTACTCGGTACAATTTAAATCAGTATCCAAACCTTTCATTCTTTCTTTGCATTTTTGTAGCCAATCAGGCTATTTGATCACAAATGAGCCAATAAGACGGGGAAGATAAAACCAAGATGCTGCAGCAGGGACAGGTTTTTAGAGGTGAGCGTGATCACAGGGCAGGATTTAGGAGTAACTTAGACTGAAGATTTGGTGAAACTGAAACCCCCTTTGATTGAAAACCTACTACTGATAAGGCATGAAACTTCATTGGTTAAAAAGTAACTAATACTCTGAGTAGTTGTTGAGAAGAATACTTTATACTTTACTTACAGTAAGTATTTTTAGAACAGCAACTGTACTTGTATTAGTCAGTGAAAAACAAACCTGCAGTAATGACTCCTGGGAGGAACAAACCTGTGTGCAAGTATCTGGACTAAATGTGAAAACTCTGTAAAACTATGTCATTCGTTTTCTTGCTGAGAGTTTCGTGAGCATTAGACAAGCTGACTGGTACCTTTGGACAGGCTCGGTGTTGTTGACCAGAGTGTATCGGGACAAAACCAAGACTTTAAGGAACTGAGACCGAGTCAAGACCAACTGCTGACACATCTCTAGATCTCTTAGTGAGGGTAACAGGACCAGTAGCAAAAACTGCAGATTAGAAATGAGTCAAGTTATTGTAATTTGATTCAGGAAGCGTTACATCCGATCACAGTAATGATGTTAACAAATGCAAAGGCAGTTGAGTACTGTCCCCACAGATTTTGACCTTGAAATAAAATCCAGAGTCGTCCTTGTCTGAGATCAAGACATGGCTGAGTCAATATGTGGTCAATTCCGAGGCCGAGACCTTCAAAACGTGGGCTTGTGACCGGACTCAAAAGTAAGACCAATCTTGAGTACTCCAACATTAGCCCGGCTAGCCCCCCCCCCCGGCCTCCACTGTTTCCACTGTTTGAAGCTAACCTAAACAGCAGCGAGCTGTAACTTCATATTTACAATAACTACAAACAGGAGAGTGATAACGATCTTCTCATCTAACTCTCGTCAGGAAAGCCAAAATGTGTATTTCTCAAATTTATAGTTCAAAGAAACCAGTCCTGATTGTTAGTGGGAGACAGGGCGTGAATGTTGTGGAAGTCACATGCTTTATACGCCCACCCATCCATCTCTTGCCTAATAGGTTTTGCAACAGCACAGCATCACGTCACTTTTGCCTTTGGTATGTAGAGAGAACATCATTATTTGTGCATCTGCAAGAAGTCACTTCTCAAAGAAACAGAGCCATTGTCTTTTTTCTTGTTTATTTGTGGTGATGATTGTGTAGGACCCGACACTGGGGGAAGATGTCCACACACAGAGGTAGCCAGCTCCCTTTTGTTCTCTTTAAATTCTTTAAATGCCACTTTTTTTTTGCAGCTTTGTAATCACAGCATGTCCATTCAAATGCCAGCTGGATGTGGAACCACCCACAGCCCTGATGTTAGAGCTTTTACTTCAGAATGTATGCAGTGTCACATTTCTGCTGTGGTAGGAGTAAAACTTCAGCAGCTTTCTGCCTGAAAGTATACATTTAAGCATGACTGCGTGAATTGCAAAAGAGATCAAGTATTAAGTGCAGCAACCCAGATGGCTTTTGAATGAGGCTTTGTACTTGCTACATTACAAAAGGCCATCTACGGGGCAGGTTTAACAACTAAGATCCCTTGCTGATGTTGAGTAAACACAGACGTGTATATGCAAGGATAAAATTATAGTAAATGATGATTCCAACAGCAACATAGTAATGATTGTTTGATCTGATCTGTGAAGTGTTCCTGTGTTGAACAGTGGTGGAGAAAGTCTTCAGATCATTTACTTCAGTAAAAGAACAAATACCATACTGTAAAAATACAAGTAAAAATTTGTGCTTGTTATTTAAGTAAAAGTACACATTGCAGAAAAATATCCGGTGGCTGTTACACTATTGCTGCAACAAGGACTATTAGCATGTGATATTATTAGATATTACTCATGCATTAATGCAAAAGCTGGATTTTTACTGTTGTAGGTGGTTGAAATTAAGCTAGTTTCTAATTATTGTGTATAGGACTGCAATTATTGATCAATTTGATCATTTTCTCAGTTAATCCATTCATGGTTTGGTTTGTAAAAATTCTAAAAATAGTGTTTATTCCATCACAGTTACACAGAACCCAAAGTGACGTCCCCTCCATGATGTTTGCTTTGTTCAACCAATAATACAAACTTCAAAATGATTAAAGATGAACCCAAAATTCTTTAAAGTGATAAATGGAAAAGACAGAAAATCCTCATATTTGAGATGATTGAACAATGATTTTTCTTTTAAGATAAGGTAAAATAAGATAAGATAGAACTTTATTTATCTCGCAGGACATTCTGATGCCAGATTGCTCCAAAATTACACTGACATAATAACAACAATACAGTATCAAATAAGTGAAATATGGACATAAACTATAAAGTGTAAAAGGAGTAAATGCAAAGAAACAGGACAGGACAAGTGTAAGTACTGAGATAAGTACAAAAGTATGAAAGGTACAAAAGGTTCAGACTTTTGAATGAAACATGGCTTAACCATTATCAAAATAGTTGCAAAATAATTGTCAAAAAAATACAGAGATATTATTTATGTGTCAAATTAACTAGCTTGTTAGCTCCATTGTAACAGTGTCAGCTACAGTTGTAACAGTGAGAAAAAACAGAATTAAACAAAACAAGTTTTCATGGCAAATTAACAATATTTCTATCAGTTAACTGGTTTTACTTTGATTTTATACAAAGAATGTAATCAGATGATGTATAAAACATAATCAAATTATTAAGACTATAGTTGGGGCATTCACATCATATGTTTGAACTGGTTCAGAATTCATGGCTTGTTATTTTAAAAAGTATATATGGAGATATATATCATATATTGTGGAATAACTGAAAAATATAGATATTTATGTCATATTGTCCAGCCCTATTTGCAGATAGGCATTTCATGTGGTTTTTGCTGTCCAGACTTTCCAGAATGTCTGAATAAAATCAAGATATGCCAAAAAAACAGATTTGGTCTGGCAGTCTGAACAAGGCCGCAGAGTGCTGCTTTCTTTGCCTCCTTCAGCAGGAGATAGAAAGGAAACGCTTTTCAGTGACAGGATGTTGAACACAGTGAGTCGTAAAAATGACAAGTGTAAAGAGGAGAAAAATAATAGTGCCCTGGAAAATCTCCGTTTTACACACACACACACACACATATATATATATATTTAGTGTATTGGTATAGTGAGCACACAGTACGACTAAAGTGATTAGAGCAGAGTTGCCAGGATCCTTCTTTGTTCTGAGTCGAGCCACTGCTGGCAGCTGTCTGAGGTGATGCAATGGCGCCTCTGGAGAGAAACGCGGGCCCGCTTATTTATAAAAGCCAAAGGGAAGATGAAAGGACAAAGGGAGCTCGAGTGACCTGTTTGGAGAGGGAGGTTCAAAGTCAAAGCGAAGTCATCTGGTCTTTACGGGGACAAGGGTAAGATAATGAGCACTGAGAATAGCCCTTGAGAGGGAATCACAGAGAGTTCAATTAGGCTTCCACACTGTTGCTTCTGGCTCGGTCTGACTGCCGCGTGCGCCAGGATGAAATGTCTCGAGTTTTTATAATGACAGGAGCCCACTCGGATCGCCCTGCGTAACCAGATCTCGGTAATATCCCCTCATCGCCGTGTAAGCAATAAGAGGAGCATGCTGCTTAACTGCTGATATTATAGCCTAGCGCGGAGCAGCTCGCTAATTGTTTATCACTTTGTTTTGCTGATTTGAACTTCTTAATGAGGGTTTTTTTTCTCTTGTTCTCCGTCAGGGTCGAAGGTTGGGGGTGTCATTTTTGTTTATTGTTTTCATTTTTTCCCTTAATGTGGGCGTACAGAAGTCTTTTGAGACCATAACTGTGATTAAGGGCTACAAATAAACAACTGGAAAATAACAAAATAAAAGGCGGTTTAGCCTTTTAGCCTCCAGAATTGATGCAGCAGTAATGCCCCTCTTTGTATCCTGGTCAGTTGAAAACGGTCAATGGAAAGTATTTATTATTAGACCCTGTGGGAAAAACTAACACATGGAAGGAATAAAGCACGGTTAGAGAGGAGAAAATGGAAAAGAGAAATATTCTCTCAGGTCCTCCACTGAATAAAAGTCAATATAAATATAATAATATAGAGTAGAGTAGCCACAATTGTAACATTTTCCATTTTTCTCTCTTTTTCTCCGTTATTTAAAAAAAAATCTGTTATTATAAGTTTTTCAATAGATAAAACACAAGGAATCCAACTGAAAGCAGATGCTATTGTCAATGTTACAACTGAAGCAAGATAGTCAAGGTTGGTCCAGTAGTACTCAAGCTGACTGACATCTGATTGAACACAGAGTCTTGGCCGATATAGGTCATGTTTTTTGGGGAGACCCTGATTGTGAACTGATCTCTGGAGTAATAATGAGTTACAAATGAGCCGCCAGTTGTGTCGATCATTCCCTACAGAATAGAACTGGCAGGCAGGATGTGAAAACTATGCTAACCCGACAAAGAACATGTGGATTTTAGCTCCACAGCACACAAAACAATTACCCCTGGATCTTAATTTTTACTTACTTTGTGCTAAAGCTGCACCGATCTGGTTGGCAGTAACCTAAATCAGATGGTTTTCAGCTTGATTGGCCATGATCAGTGACTGGCCGATCAGTGTCAGATAAATACGATTCTGTGCCAGTTACGTGTGCCGCATGATAGTTCATGCCATGAGCACAGCGACATGGACAGTGACTGTCTGTGTCCACTGATCACACTGACCACAACATCAAATGTTATGGATGGTTTCACATGGTCTCTTTAAAATAAATTCTGCAAACTGTGAATATTCTATTTCCTCACTTGGAGAAAGAAATTCGCAGAGCTGGTGTGGTGATGTAGCGCTGCTGGAGCGCCGGTGTAACTGCAGCAGCAGCCCCGGTCACCGACCACTTTTTGAGAACAAAAAGTTATTTAATAGTGAATATAATGAACATTCAATTTCATTTTGAATTTAAGAAAAGTCGCAGAAATATCTGTGTATATGGTCAATTATAGTTAGAAAGGTGACAGAAAATAGAAAAAGGCAGGTCAGACTTTTGAAAAATTAGAATCAGATGAGAAAATTGCAACAGAAACATTTCTACTTTGAGCAAAACCAGCTGCCAAACCCTGTTAATATTTCTCTGGTATGTTTAGTACTACGATGGCCACATGTGATGACATCATTATGACATTTACAACTATAATTCGTTACATTTAAGGCGACTTTCCACTTCTGTGAACATAGATTGTGAGATAAATGTAATCCAAAAGTCACATCACCATCTGCTGCACATACTTTACCATTAAAACTCCATCATCTGTACCAGAGACATCTCTGATCATCACACATCATCACTGCGGTGATCTAAACTCAGGGCACTGAGCTGGCAACGCAAGGAATTACAAACATTGAATTTGTTTGGGACAATCCTTATTGACCTGCACTCTGAGGCAACCATCCAAAGCAGGATTGTGGTCAGGAGGGGGAACAGATGAAAATCGTTTTTTCCTCCTCTCGAGCTACATTTGTTTCTAGTTTCCTGACCCACTTTACAGTTTGAACATCATGAAATAAACAGTAGTTTATCTAATCCAGTAAATAACTTAAATGTCATTGAGTTTCCATGGAGGTGGCATTTAAATCAATAGGCACAAAAATATTCACTAGTTGCTATGGCAGCTGGAGTTCTTGATGTGCAAGTGTGAAGCTGCAGCATATGGTCTTAAATTAAAACAAAGTTAATAAAGCAGGACAGCGGCACCACAACTCACATTTGCAAATAAAATATCATATATGTGTAAGATTTTCGGGCTACAGCAGGATTTTTTCAAACATACCTGAGAACCCAGGGGCTCCAGGTTGCACCAAAGTTGCAGCATTCAAGCTATAATTCGAAACACAAGATCATTTCCTCTTGCTTATTATGCATGAGGGTGCAAGAGCCCCACAGGACTTGCAAATGTATCTGCAATTTGGGAGCGACAGTCATCTGCGAAACATGTCACCATTTTCATGCTTGCAGACTCACAGATTGCTTTTGTGAAACAGACACTTGGCCCTGCGTGGTGCCTGTTTGACGTGTGGATGTTCCTGTTTATCCCACAACAGGTGTGACCGTCTCACAGCTACAGGACAGAATTCAGTTTTGTCCAAATATGTGTCGTCCTCTTACAAGACTTGGGATGACGGTCCCTGATCTGTTTAGGAGACCTCTATAGCCTTTGGCCAGCCTTCTCTTCTCTTGATTCAGGCAGCCCAGGTTTTGTATTATGGGTAAAACATGAGGCGGATTTACCAAATTGTTGCGCAACTGTCCAAAAAAAAAAGTGTTTGCAGGAGTGCATAAGACTGTGACACTGCACTCTCAAAACTATGGCATTTCCCCTACATGAAGTGGTCTTGATCAATGTCTGACTGCTGTCATTAAGTGTCATTTGTTACCTTTTACTTGACATAAACCAAAACAGCATAATCTGTTGATCTTATGATTGTGTCATGAACATTTTCCTTGACCTCAACTGCACTGGTGCACTTTGGGCCCGTGTTTAAAGGTAGAATCAGCAAGATTTGTCTGAGATGTTTGTAAATGCACCAAAAAGATAGCTGATTGTTGAGTCACATTTACAGGGCATGTCTATACTTTGGAGTTGGTAAAGTGTCCTCAACATGACAAAATAATGAGAAAATAAGAAGGTACATGCAGATACAGTCACCTCCACACACTTCTAGTGGGCCATAAGTGGAAGTGGAAGGGATTATGATTATATGCTGCTACAAAATAGTTTTTTAGGGGGAACTTGTTTTCGAGAAACATTTGCACAATGGCGGGTGAGCCCGGGCACTTAAAATGACTACATCACTGCAAAAGAAAAGGTAACAGCTGTTAGCTTGTTTACATTAGTGCCATTAGCCTCCCAGGCACTAAATGGCCGTTTTCAGTGAATAGGTTGCAGCTTGGAGGCTGTTCTTGTTTCCCGGGCAGTTTGAAAATGTAAATAGCAGACACTGCGATGCTGTTTGAAACAAGTGACCAATGGCAGACCTACACCAGCAGTGTGCATCTGGTGAGTCAGACTAAGTGCTACCCAATTGTAGCCCAGGCTTTAAATGACACCCCTTAAATATTGTAATTGTCCCTTATGGATAATTAATTTCAATTGTGAAATAAGTTATTCATTGAAAAGCTATTAAAATCGTTAAAATCACTCATTGTATTTAAAACAGATAAATAAGTTAATTCATGTCAATGTATACACTAAAAA
>JAJHUR010113428.1:0-69413 GCA_027495735.1 Lutjanus campechanus | reverse complement strand
CTCTCTCTCTGCCCTGTTTCCTGTCTACTCTCCAGCTGTCCTGTCTAATAAAGGTGAAAATAGCCAAAAATAAAGAAATAAAGAAATAAATAAACAAAAAGAGATATATCTAAGTGTCATTGTATGAAGGCATGAAACAACACATGCCTCTGCTATTTTTTTTTCAACTTATCAGCCAACAGTTTAGTTTATAAAGTGTCAGAAAATAGCAATAAGTTCAAAGTTTTGTAAAACCCAAGTTACCATATTTGTTTGCTTGTTTTGTCTGGCCAACAGTTAAGATATTAGAAGCTGGGAATTTCTGGCATTCTTGATTGATGATTAATTGATTATCTAAAGAGTTGCAGATTCATTTTCTGACTAATTTGTTAATCAGCTAATCATTTCAGCTGTGAAACATTTAAATGAATGGTTGGATATTTAGGGAAATCTGCTTATTCTCTAGTCTTTTCTTCTACACTACATGGTCTTCCCACCACGTTTTCATCAGGATAAATCAAAATTTTATATCAACACACACGCAAGCACACGCACGCACACACACACACACACACACACACACAGGAAAGTCAGTAAATCAGTCTGCATTGATCTATGAATGAATGTGTGTGATTCTTACAGCTGTCCACAGCTGATTTATACTGTATGAACAGCTTCTCTTCAGATCATGAAATCCCTGCAGCACCTGAAGGCAGCAGGACTGATATGTTGATAAATCCGCAGCCTCTGAGAAGTGCCGCACCAGAGCGCAGTGTCAGTTATACACAGCCGCTCACTGTGTTTGCCTTCATTAAAACGCATGAAGACAACACCAGGCTGCTGAAGTATTACCTTTTCCACACTGTGCTGCGGCATGTTCATGAACCAAAATAGAGGACGCACGTGGAGGCGCACAGTCCGTGCGCCAGACCTACCACCTCGCAGTTGGCATTCATTATACAGTACAAATTTCATCTGAAGGTACAAAATATTAAACTGAGGGTGAATGAATGTTGAAAAACAGGAATTTGTTGTGTTTTATAGATATTTGTCAGGACTCGGGACACCCAACTAGAAACTGGGACAGTCCTGGTAATACAATATCTGGTCACTGAAGGTTTAACCTCCACAAGCCACGTTCCTCTTATACATTACTATCCACGTTAGGTTACAACAGTTCAAAACCCAAAGATATTTAATTTGCCATCATAAAACTCCAAGAAATATTGACATTGCCAACTGACTTCATTTAGTAATATAATTAAGCTGTAAAATGTTTAAAGTAATAGTTTGACACAATGGGAAATACGCCTATTCTCTTTTCTGTGGTGAGTTCAATGATAAGATTGATACCACTCATAGCTGTGAGGTAGGAGATGGTTAGCTTAGCCTTAAGATTGGAAACAAGTTAGCCCTGCCCTCCCCAGAGTTAAAAACTATCCACCTCCTAGCACCTTTTGTAGGGATTAAAAAAATCTGATAGAAAAACGATAAAATATGTTATTTTCTGAGCTTTAGAGTTGCTGGTAGATTTTCTTATATTAAGGACAGCTTCAGGCTAGCTGTTTCCAGTCTTTATGCTAAGCTAAGATAACTGTCTTCTGGCTCTAGTTTCATGTGTAACATGCAGCTATGTGGTATTAAAAAACACTCACCTCTGAGCACCATTTGTAGGGATTAGAATAAAACAATATAACAGAAGTATTACTTGTGTGCTTTAGTGTTGCTGGTAGGTATATCCGTTCAACCTTAAAACTGACAGGCTGTTTCTAGTCTTTATGCTGAGCTAAGCTTCTGTCTGTCTTCTGGCTCTAACTTTATGTAACATACAGCTATGAGTGTGATATCGATTGTCTCATCAAACTCTCACCAAGAAAGTGAATGATCATCAAAATGTCGAACTATCCTTTTTTCTGTACCATACACACAAGCCTTCTTTTATTTTCAACCATGTCTATCCATGTTGCCTTCTATGTATTGAGCAGGTGGGCAGGTGGGGAAGCAGACAAGGAACGAGGGATGAGAAAATCAAAGTGGAAGACAGTTAATGAAACAGTGACCTTCAGGTCATCTGTGCTAGTTGTGTCAGAGATTTATTATTGGGCTGTGGCATCACTTAACCCACCACGATCACAAGGCCAAGCAACCTCAGAGGAATAGATGCATGATGTACACAGACACGCACACACACATGCACACTCACAAGCACTCACCTGTGATAAAGGCTATTCTTAACATGGCAACAAAGGTCCCACCAAGAGCCTGCTATGCCTATAAATGCCTCTCGTGCGACCCTTGACCTTTTTAGACTCCAGCTCCTGAATTTCAATCAGGTGCGTTCCACCCTCGGCGACATCAATCACCTCCTCTCCTTCGCTGCCCTCGTTGATTAATCGATTCAATCAATTACATGGATTGATAAAATGATTGATGAACTATACAAAGTGCGTGTACTCTTTCCACAGTGTGTGATTTAACCTTGTTATTTATAAGCACAGCTCAGTCACACCATGTAATGTTTGATTACAGGAAACTTTAAAAGCATCACTGCATGCTGCTGCACTGAATAATAAACACCACGATAAACAGGGAGTGCAGGGGCAATTCCACCAATCAGAAAGTTACTTTTTGGATCTATAGTATTTTTCTTCTGCAGTCTAAACTTCGATGACAGGGAATTTAAACTTACATTATTTTTTATCTCAAGGTTATCGGTTAAAAATTAATATGAACAAACTGTGCTAATGGTGTTGCTAGCTCGCATACGAGATTTTATCATGGCTGCAAGAACAGGCGCAGTTGTAACACTGTGTTATACAATTGCCCCTGAACCACATGGCCCAAGGTAAGCCCTTTATTTATCTTTGCTGACACACTTCTGTTAGAAAATGAACATATTTCACAAAAATTGAATGTAAAATTAGCTACTTTAGGTCAATTCAAATAATTACAATTTAGTAACCACTAGAATAGTTGCATGGTCTTAGGTAAATATATAAATTGACTTTTGCTTTGAATGCATATGATGCCTGACATTTGACAATTTGAACCATAAAGAATGCTGCAGGAATGAGTTCTAAAAGCTGGAAATGAGCTAGCATATTAGCACTTCCAGTTTGCTTATAGCCTAATGTTAGCTTTATACTTCTGGCAATTGCATTAATGCTTCACAAATCATAAAGTGGTGTTCATTTGTGTAGATTATATTTCTGAACAAAAGCTTATTTGCTACACTAATCCAAAATTTAATGGGAAAAATACATCATCCCTGCAGCACTCTATTAAAAATGTAATTAGATACTACAGCAATAATGTTATTACTTTGAAGTGTGCTTTAATTTGAGATACAGTGGGTTAATATGACAAATTTCTCTCAATGTTACAATTACCCCAGTCACCATTACAACTGTCCCCACTGTGGGGGCAATTATAATTAACTTCTAATTAAATGCTATAGTCTTATCCTTATCACTGTAAATATATTAATCGTATTATTAATTAGTTCATGTTTCATCAAAAGATGACTGATGTATTTCAGGCAGTCTGTGAGGTAAGAAAGATGTACAATGTTAAACATGTTGCCCCTGTTCTCCCCTACCTAACATCCCAAAGGGAGCGCAGATAGAAATTTTACTGTGTGGAATATGTGCATTCTGTGCTGCCATTGTATTCACACTGCAGCTTCTCTTCAGTGCCCGCTTTCTCCACTGCATTGTACAAATGCCTCTGCCTGAGTGAGCTGAATTCTGAGCACATCCACACACTGCCACACCCTCTCCTCTCTTCATAAAGCTCGACTAAGTGTGTAATCTTCAGGGGCTTTACTGTATTTACCCTTTGCAACACAGAAAAAGCTCACTTTAAAGCCCGCGACACAGACTTTAAGTTGCCCTACAGCTCTGCACATATTGAGCTCTTCAAAGAGCAAAAAACGCTGTCATCATCATAATCCTGACAAAAAAAACAACTTCACTTACACTCACACCAATGTACAGTAGTTATACATCTGTATATGAGAGCATTGCTTGCAGAGAGATACAAAGAGACAGGGCAGAATTTACAGAAGTTATGTGCAAATGTCCCCAGAAGCAAATATGAGCAGCTTGCAAATGCCAGCTCAAATTTGCTCATCACATTTCTTCAAAAACATGTTTATAATGCCAGCAGTGCTGCAATCGTAATTCAATTTGGCAGCCAGACACAAAAATGATCATTAGGAATTTGTTCTAGTAAGAAATTCTGAAACAAATGATGAGTAGGCCCTGATTAGGCTGGATTGTGTGTAGTGGGAAATGTCCTTTATTGAGAAAGCACAGGCACACACCCACACACAGATGAAACATTGCAGAACTGACAGGAAATTGTAAATTTCTAGTAACTGTACAATCCCAGAAGTATTGTATTGCTCTTCATAATACAGGCACAACATTATGTTTTATTAATGAGACAATACATCTCATTTGGAATTGAACATTAGGCTCCATTGCTACATATCCCAACAGTATTAGCTGCTGAGCCAAATGTATGTAAAGCAGCATATGAATGAGGCTCATGGTTATCAGTGTGTGGCAATATTCCAGGAACCAAAGGACACAAACAAAGCGCACACACACACATACACACACACATACACACCTACACACACATGAGCGGCCCACACACAAGAACTCAATTTCCCAGTGGCCTCATTTCCTCTCAGCTGCTCAGCGGTGACATTTAAATAAGCATCTGATTAATAATCTCTGCTAAAGTGGTTGATCAAGCTAATGAATGGCTGCCATTAATCACACCATGCAGGCACAGCTGTGTGTGTGGACGGAGTTGAAGAGACTGACAGAGGAAGAGGCAGGGAGATAGAGAATGAAGAGAAAAGATTTTCCACCGTTTGATTACTTCCAGCCCTTTCAATCACAACTAAAGAACAATTCTGGCAGAGGTGATTGTGTCCGTCATACTTTCACAGTTTCCTGTATTGAGTGTGTGTCTTTGGTTTTCAATCTAGAAACTCGCCCAGCTTTCAACTCCAAAAACAAAAATACATGTTACGTACTTGAGCTAACTTTAGCTTCTCATCCGCTGCTCTTACTTGGATGGACATGATCTCTCTGGGAGAAAGCAAAGGCTATTTTATAATGGTAGCCTCTCAGAAAACAAAGATGTTTCCCGTGGAGTCCCACAAGGCTGCTGCCTCGGCCCACTTCTATTTTCAATTTTCACAAATGATCTGCCTTAGGTCCTGGATGAACCAAGCAGATGACTCAACTACGTACATTTCTGCGCCTACATGTAAAGACCTCAATTAAATGTTTTGCAATGATTTACAATTTTTGTCTGATTGGGTCATGATAAATAAACTGTACGGTCTTCAGCAGTCAAACAATGCTTGCCAGGGACTCCGGTTTAAATCTTTAAAAAGGTCTTTATTCGATTTTATGATTTATCAATTTAGACTTTTTTTTTTTTTTTGGCGCAGATGCCTATGTCATGGTTAAACTACCAATTCTTGATTAGTAAAGATCAATAGATTATTAGTTTTAGGCCCTGACAACTGTCAGTTACATTTCCAAATCAACTGGTAAGTTATGCTGTGTCATCTTTTTTTTGTGGCCATTTTGTGCCTTTATTGGATAGTGCAGCTGAAGAGTAGACAGGAAATGGGGCAGAGAGAGAGGGGATGACACGCAGCAAAGGGCCGAAGCGGGAATCGAACCAGCGGCCGCTGCAGAGGACTGACAGCCTCAGTACATGGGGTGGATGCTCTACCGACTGAGCTAAACCTCCGCCCCAGTTATGCTGTGTCATCTTTGAAGTCTTGACTTTTTTCTTCTGACACGCGCCAGATGCAAGGCACTTATCCTCTCACACCTAGAGTACTGTACGGTTGTGTGGTCCTGTGCAGTAAAAAAGGATATCAAAAAAACTCTGTACAAAATACAGCCGCGAGACTAGCTCTTCACCGCTCTCATAGAAGTAATGTCACAATGATGCACCGCAGTCTGTCATGGTTGACCGTTGAGGAGAAATTCACATCCGGTCTTCTCATTTTTGCCAGAAAGCCAAAAGCAGATGGTAAATCAGACTTCTTCACAGAACAACTTGTACAGACAGGTCTAATGCATAATCATCATTCTAGACAGGTCACTATGAGTCATCTTAAACTTCTACTTCTACTCTAATTTTTAGAGCCTCCAGCCAGTGGAACCCATTACTACACATGTTTAACAAACCAATAGCAAATATCAATTCAACATAAATCGCAAGCAAAAACTAATGAAATAGACAATAAAACATAAATAACACCACCTGATGTTTGAATGCCGTTGTGTTGGGATTTAACTAAGTAGCTTGTTAGATAACTTTTGTACACTGGACTATTCAAAAACATTGCAAACAAAAGGCCATTGTGAAAACCCCTTTTTCTTTTCGATCAAACGGTGCTGTAAAGATTAGTCATATAGCTAATACCCACTCGAGAGGCTTTGTTGACCCAACGGATGACAGCCCGACTACACAGGACAGTAGCCGTGAAAAGAGGGGGCCACAGGATCTGCTGAGGACTGATAGGATTCACCACACCCTGGGTGTCATGGCCAGTGCGCTGGGTCTGTGCCCTGAACAGCGATTAGCAGTGATGTGTACCCCAATGCCACGCCACGAGCAATACCAGCTACACACCAATGATCCTGCTGTGAACTGTTACTGGACTAGTCTGCAGAGGAAAAGACAGAGAGGAAAGGAGTGTGTCTTGTGCTCATGGTGCACAAAGTGACATGAATCACAGTTTGTCTGTTATTTATCCAGGAGAGCTTAACTCACCCACATTCACATTCATAACACAGCCTCCCCTTGACCTGTATCTGTTCACTGAAGGCGAGTGAGTGGGGTTTCAAAACCTCAGTGGAAAACATGACTGAGTAATCCCCACCCCAGTCTCAACCATCAATGGTTCAAGTGCCCTTGAGCAAGGCACTTAACCCCAACACTGTAGGCTATGTTCCAACGGAGATATTCAGTATCCAGAAATATCAGCTTAAATAAATGTCGGCCCTTGGAGGACGGACAGTCACAGCATTACAGAAGCATATGAGTTACAAGAACTGTGTGATCTCTGCCCTTGTGTGTGAACTAATGATTCATGTGATACATTATTGATCACCATAAGGGAAGCAGCTGTAGAACAGCTCTTGATGTGGACAGGGATACAGTGTCTCGCTCAAGGACAGCTCATCAGGGCAAGCATGTGACTGTCAGGGTCATCTGGTTCATCTTCAAATACCTCAATGGCACAACGTTGTGCTCCAAATCTGTTCACTTGAACTGATTTCAAACAGGATGGTATTTAATAGTATTTATTATATAAAAGTGGTTATAGTTATGTAATTTGTCATGCTATTTAATTGTCAGCGTTTAGTTCATTTCAGTCATGTTTGCATTAATACTACTACCACCTACAGCATTGTTTACCAAACTTTTTTTCTGGTGTCCCAATTTTTAAAAACTAGTGTGACCCAATTACAAGAATTAATTTGTGCCTAAATGAACATTCCAGCCCATTTTTACTGCCATTTCTGCATCATGATGCATGCTACTGAAAATATATTCACATGTTAAATACATACAATACATTACATTTTACGCTGCTTCTTAAATGAAACAAAATAAATGACTATTACTATACTTTAAACTATTTATCCAGTACTTTTATCAACTGTTTCAGCCGACCCAGTACCTTTAGCAAACTATGTCAGCTATTTTTGTTGTGATGTAATAGCATAGATTTGCAATGAGATCAGTTATTTCTTCTGTATTTCTGACCTGTTTGGATCAAAGTAAAAATACAGTATTTATAGTATAAACCACTTGGAATCTTAATGTAATCACAGGCATTACTTGACAGGAAACACAGGAGTCAAGCATAGGTGTGTTTTATCCTGGATCTTTTTCCCTCCCTCTGTGCTTGTGCACCTGTCTGTCTGGCTGTCTGTCTGTCTGTCTGCCTGCCACAAGTGTTGCTATAGTTATGAAGTCACAAGCGGGAGACAGAGCTGAGTCATTCTGGAAACATTTCTTAGTTCAAAACGAAGTCCTGTTTTTCTCAAAGGTTTCCATGTGATTCAAACGGTTGCATGGCTACACAACATGCATTCAGTGTTAAGTAAAGTTCATTGTCGCTAACTAGTTTGTTGTACAAGTACAAAACATAACTTGTTTTGCAAACCCTTCGTACAAAATAAAATGTACTTCTAAGGAGGACTTTGTACAACTTTTTTTCTTTGTCCTCTCAGCCCTCTGACTGTACCAAAACAAACTTTTATGGCAGACAATTCCAAACGTTTGAACTGCATTAATATAACATAAATGTCCATAAATAAAATTGTTTCAATTGTGAATATGGACATATTCTAATATATGCCATATACAGTATATACATATATTATATGACTTAATGCACATATATTGGATCTCCATACGAGTACAATATATTGCATTACAAAAATACACTGACTGTGTGACAAAATTATGTGTTTTGCTCATTTACTTTCTTAATTAGTTTTGGCTTTATTGCCTAAAATGTCTCTATTGTCTCCAGCCCATTGGGCATATTGGTGTTGAAGGAGAAAACCTCTCATTTGTTAATTACAGTAATCTGCTCATTTGTCCATTTAGCCATCTCTCTGTCCACACATCTGCCTATATTTTGTTCCTCTAGCATTTCTACTGTTGGGAGTTTGTTTCATACTGCAGTTGCCTATACACTCACACTCAGTGTATACAGTGTGTCACATCAAATAAAAATGTCCATCTAGATTTTTGCTTTGAGAGCACAGCAGGGAATTTGGTCGCTGGGATGGAGTTTCACTTCATTTTGCAGCTTTATTCACAGTGATGGATTTGAGAAATCTGTTTATGGCTCTATGTGTGTGTGTGTGTGTGTGTGTGTGTGTGTGTGTGTAGCATTGTGTGTGTACCCATAGTTGTGTTGTGTGTGTGTTCTTCAGTCTCTTCCATTGGTCAAGCTGTTAACTGCTCTCCTCCATCCTTCCTCCCAGAATGCCCCTGGGAAACAATGACAAGGGCACAAAGCTAATCCTGAAACAACGATGCTCCAGCGCCTTGCGAACAATGTCCCCCATCCCACGTGAATGTGTGTGTATGTGTGGTTAAGCATCGATATTCTGCAGTGATGTCTTGGTAGATGAATAAGCTGCAGAACCTTTAGCTCTTTTACTGTTGAGTAGTTTCATTTGTAACAGTTCACCAATAAGATGACCATCTGTTTTGTATGCAAAATCTAAAAGTTACATACAAGTACCACAAAATTATACTTAAATAGAGCACGTCAATGAATTTATTATTGTTATTTTCCATGACTTGTGTTTTCACAGGCCAAAACACAGAAGAAGCACCAGCTTGCTTGTTAAGAGAGCTTGAAATCTCAGCACATGTTCGGGTAACAATGGCATTGATCACCAACACTACAACACAAACCCTGCAGTTCAGCTGCTGCCAGTGTAGTGCTGTTAACTAATGTTCCATCAGAGTTATCACATCTCCATCTGGGGATGCTTCATCCCCTAGCTTGTGACTGTCGTTGGCTTCATCATCAAGTTTAGTTTGCTTCCCTGTGTTGGCTTTATATTTGTGGCTGTGCATGTGCAGAATTTGCAAGCTACTATTACTAGTGTTTTATACACCTCACTGAAGTTTGCAGGGTATGAAATAACAGTGAGTCACTTTAGTCCGTGTTGGTTTTGGCTTTAAATTACAAGTTTGAAAAAAAAATCTGGGGTTGTGGAGTTAGAAACAAGTGATGTTACCAGATGTCTATAGCCACTATTCATCTTTACTTGAGGCTAGCTCGGCTCAAGGCTACATTAGTAGCTATAAGCATACCACACCCTTATGTTCCACTGAACAGTAAGTGGTCGAGCCTCATTGTGGGTAACGGTGGCAGAAAAATGTGTTGAGTAACACAGACGATATAATGAGTCCGACAAGGTTATAAGCGTGTAATACTAAATAGGTAGAGCAAATTTATCATGCCAAGTTCTTGTTAACTTTTACAGAGGAGTATGAGAGAGCATTCTTACTGGAAACATCACTAACTGGCATGGGATGTGCATGGCCCAGGACACGAAGACTTGGTGAGGCGAGGGGCCTGCACAGAGCCCAAAGGATACTAAAAGAATACCTGCCACAGACTGTTCGCTCAGGCCATGAGACTGCTTCATTCATCCTCAGCACTCTAATAGTTTGTTTTGTTTTTATTCATCCAACCAATCTACTGTATATAAATTTAACATTGTTTTTTGTGAGAAACTGTGATGCTACTGTACAGTATGCGCAGCTCTATCAGATTGCAAGCAAATTTGTGCAAATGACCACAGCTTTGTCAAAGTAGTGCACACTTTTGTTTTGAGTGCATTTGATTGTATATCTCTGAAACTCTTGTGTGTGTTGTTTTCCGAGTGTGTATGTTTGTGTAAGATGCATTGAAGGCTCAGGCGGGAACCCATTCCTGATGGAGCAGTTAGTTGTCCCTAGGCATCACAGGTGTTTCTATCTAAGTGACGTCCCAATGACAGACACATTCCATCCAGGTTCCATTTGGGCAACCATGCAATAAATCAACCAACATCGCCACTCTGCCACTCATTACTGCACACAGAGTGTCTGAGAGGCACAGAGTGAGAGAGAGATACAATGACATAAAGGGACAGAGCGGGGACAGTTCTGCTGATCTGCAAACAATGCCCCCCCCAAGAAAGGTAATTTGAGAGTCTGATTGCTTTCTTGAGATAGTGTTTCATTTCACTGTCATGGAATTATGAGAGGTAGCAGACTCCTGTTTCAATTTTCACTGCCGCTCTGCATCTGTTCCAGAGGGCCCAGGGGGGAATCAATGGCTCACAGACTTTTCTATGCCAACAACAGGCTACGATTTGACCCAGTGGGGTGATAAACTGCAGCCAAACACACTTCAGCTAGTGGCCAATACAAACACAAGTGGATTTAAGGGAATGCAGAACAAATTGCATGCCACTTTAGCACAGTAACAGTTATGCTAACATGGGTTAAGATTAGAAATAATGTGATTTAAAGGAGAATTTGTGCATAATATTAGCCTTTACATAAACTGAATCAGTGAGGGGGAGAGCATTTAAATCTGGAGAGGGATGGAGAGAGTGACAGAGGCAGAGAGGGAGATTATGAGAGAGAGATTAAGAAACAGGGAGAAGGAAAAAGATGCAGATGAAGATTTTAGCCTTCGAGCTCCACGGTTTCTTACACTTTTCCATCACTAAAGTGATTGACAAATTGTTAAAAAGAAGCGTAATAGGATTTACAGCTGCATTAAGAATATTACACCACCAGTGCAGCTGTGCAGCACAACAAGAGCTCTAAAGGGAACTGGTCATTAGACCAGAGGCAGCGCAAGCCATAAAGCCCACAGTTCTGGTAACAATCACAACTGTCAGCCGTGCTGGACACATTTCCAACATTCATGTTCCCTTTGAGAACATAATCCCTTCAACACATGGGTTACTACAACAGCTACTTCTAATGTCTGTTTCCAGAAACAAGACTGGCAGTATGGAGTGCACTTTGTACACAAGTGAGGCATTTATCCTTTGAGGAGTAATCTCAAGAGAGACATTTAAATCATTGAGCACTTGAGAAAAGAACAAATGTTACCCAAAACTGACATATACTTTGCTTCTATCACCAGGGTAATCTGTTTGTTGTTGTTTTTTTCAAACTTGGGGGTTGGGGTTAGAAAGCTGTGGATGTTGACCACGCATGGAAGGTCTATGGAAAAGATGCTATCAAGTTGCATGATGGGAAGTGTAGGATCCAGATCCAGTGCTTTTGGACATTTATCCATTATCTCAACTAAACTCATACTACTATGCAGGATATGTTGGCCTCTACGGCATTGATTTTGACCAATATTTTGTCTGTCACAAGACTCACAACCTTTGCAATACCAAATTACTCATTTAACACCCCTTCAAACCTGCAAACTGTTTTTTGGCCACTAGGGGGCAATGGAAAGAAACACCACTGACACATTTTTACTCTTGAATTTAACATTGTAAACTTCCTTGCACACTGGCCACCTGATTAATGCATGCTCTGCTCAATGCTCTGGTTTGTTCTCCACCAACTATGTTTTCACTTGCTAGTCCCAAACTTTATTTGTCTGCCATATAATGCTGGGCAAGTAGTGTATAGTAGGTTTTTGGAGCTTTATTGCTAAATATAACTGTCTGATGTGTCCAAAAATGATGCTATGAGAGCAGTGAGACTAAATCAAAACAATGAAGCTGGGGGCTAGAAAGTCAAAGCAAAAAGTTGAAAGATGCTAAAATACTCTGTGGAGCAGAGGGGAACTGCAAAGTCAGTAGGATCGTCACTACAAACAACCCCTCAACCTATGCTTAGGATGTATCCAGACAAAATCTGATAAGTCCGGCACAGGATTGTGTGGTGGTATGCAGGAGTGCTTATTTGTGCTTAGGACATAACCAATGTGAAACAGTCTCAGATTCACCAGCTTTTTCACTTCCAGCGCTCCCTCACCTTACTCGCTCTCTCTCTCTCTCTCTCTCTCTCTCTCTCTCTCTCTCTCTCTGAGAGTGGAACAGTCTGATCACTACGTGATTGGCCATGATAGTGTTACATCAGGTTGTGTTTCTCCAAAAGTTGACTCTGTTTTATCTTTTTTTCAGCATCCCCTAGGATCCCCACTGCCGCAAGCTAAAGGCACTACCCTCTTTCAAAATGAATGAGATGCTTGGTGTTTTCACAGCATTGCCTGATTATGTCAGATTGTGCCCTTAGTCATGTGATCAATTGTTAATGGAAAAATATTAATCACAGCAGCGCATACTAAATCAAATTGGGCATATTTATTTATACCACACCACATCAAAGTCAGAAATAAAAAGAAAAAGAAACCTCTTGGTGAGAGGTGAAACATCGACAAGAACCTCAAGCAAAGTCAAGTTGCTTACAACTGAAAACTGCAGCCAGGTTGGAAAACTAAGTTCAAAATCATTTCATAAGTCTTATGCTATAATATAAGATCCACCTCTCCCTATAGTGTCTTCCTGCCTGGTTAGATGTTAAGCTGTGATGGACTTCTTATTTATTTTTATTCATGCCCCAGCTCTGGCCTCTCTGACCACACAACATCTACCAACACAGGTAACCAGGCCCAGCAAGCATGTCATGGGGAAAGATGAAGTGAAGCTGCTGGACCCTGACGTGCACAAACCCACAAGCTTCGATCTCCTGTCTTCTTTACTTTGACCTCTGTCTGTTGGGATACACCAGGTGCTAAATTGGCTGGATCAGAGTGGAAGTATTCAGTGTGGTGGGCTACCTGTGTTAGGTCTGACTGAGCCTCTCTCTCCACTGAGCCCAGAGGATAATCCATGCAGGGCTGGTGTGTGTCTTCAACCAGTATTGGAAACAGCAGCTGTATGGGGACACATAAGGCCATTTTTGACCCTCTTGTTAATTGATTCCACATTTGATGAAACTGAACTGGATTAATTTCCTCAGTATTTTTACATAATTGTTTTGTTCATGACAGTAAATGTAGGTTTGATCAGCTTGAATTGGATTTGTCTGATTCATTTCCGCTCATGATAAAAGTAATATACTGTACTCTTTGTTCTAGGACTAAACTGAGTGCCATTGTCTCGCTCTTACCCTCCCTGACTCTCTCTGTGCATCCTATTTCCAAAACACTCAGGCCTGCTAAATTTAGCCAACCCTGATTGTGCATTAAGGCCATAACAGGCAGAAAAAAATTTATGCCAGTCAGCAAATTATTCTTGGAGAGACTCCTCGACAGAGTGACTGGCAGCGAGCTGACAAATCTGGCTTCGCACCCACCGGAACACTCATTTCTTCATTGGATGCTATTTGGAGGAGAAGAAAATTCACTTAATGTACATCAAAGATTGTGTCGGTTCTCCCAAAAATGTCACATTAAGTATGAAATCGCATGAAATTGCCAGGTAAGTAATCACCCAGAGTGGTTAAACATAATGATAGCAAATACCCAGGCTGAGTGCTCTTCTTGCAGCATGCCATATTTTCAAGCCATGGCCATTACATCCAAATAAGTAAATGCAATCAACAGAGAAAGAGAAGAGGCAGCCGTGCTGGGTGGTACTGTAGTCACATACTAATAGAAATTAAATTTCTATCTGCACACTGAAAACTGCATTTACACTTGCAACCTCAGGTTTTACTGTTCCAAACAACTCCCAGCAGAGCAGACTAGAAGGTAATGGAGGGTGACCGCAGTGTTGGACTTCATTTCGCCAGCGATTTGGGAACAATGAAACAGCTGAAATGCCTGAACACTGAAATGAAATGGGGGCTGCTTTAGAAATCTACACCCTTAAGTGTTTCAATAATTTGAACCCCTGTGTTATTTGCATTTTATTCCTCTTAATTGGTGCTAATACAGGCAGTGACACAAAAGAATGGGTCATCAAAGTTTTTGTGCAAGAAAAAACAAGGAGCATTTGTTGTTTCATCTTTCTTTACACATCTTATGTCTTTGGTTCAGAGCAATAGCAAGCATTCAAGCAAGCATTCAAGCAAGCATTCACATCATAGAATCACTTGGGGTATTTGAGATTAAGGGCAAGTTCCAACCAAAAAGTCCGGTTCCTGAATTGAACCAATGCGAGGATGATACAATTTTCACATTTTTCTAACTGGTCTGGGTTGTGTTCACAAATTCAAACAGTTCATATATTGTAAACACGTACACTGATGCATACATGACGCGCTTGTCTTAAGTCAAGTGGCTGCGCAACCATGGACATTTCATTTCCTATAAATCCTTCACAATAAAAGTCCCCTGTTGTTGTTAAAAGGTTTTTATGATGAAGTAGCAAATTCAGGAACTGTTTGGTTTTCATCAGCAGTAACTTCACACAACTCCTACACAGCTTAAATCAAACATGTAACAGTAAAACAAAGCAGATACCTCAAAGCACACACAGCGACGCAGGAGAGAAACTCAACTTCAAACCACAGTGATTCATTTGGAACTGAGTACTGAGAGCTGAACACATGTGGGGACTTTTAAAGACCTCTTCCTCTCTGATCTCCTGCACAGACACAAGTCTTGTTTGTAGAGAAGCTGGTGAGCTTTGGCTTGACTTTTTTGTGGTTGACATATATCTGTCTTTGGTTTTGGATGGATTACATAAAGTACTCTTGAATTTGAAAAGTAGTCAGTAAACACTAATATATCACTAATTATCATCAGAGAGCCAATTCACGCAACACATCAACATAGTATGTCTGATTCTGATTCTGATTCTGACATAAAGTATAAAATGATTAGATGCTTTATTAAAACTGTTGCTTCACCTCCAAGAGGACCTGTTCGGAAAATCCTGCAGGTGTTTCTCAAGGTAACAAATGCAGAGAGAAAAGTCTTCTAAGGCAGCTACTACTGTGTGTAAAAAAAAAAAGCTGACTGAAGCATTTCCTACCTGGACTCGCAGCCGAGCGGAGGAGGTCAGAATGTTTAAGTACGTGTCAATTCCTCTATCAAACTGATACAGGTCTAAAAGCTCAGCACTTCTGTACTTTTTACGGTCATGGTTACTCTGCTCTCATCTGCCTTGACTGAAGTCTCACCTATTGCTGCCACTGGGAGCCAATAATCAATAACACAGTGTTGATATCAGCACCACAAAGCCGTGTGCACACACATACACATTTGCACATACTGTGTCATGACAAATACAAATGGGGTCCGTGGATTTAAACAAGGTGTGAATTAAGTTAAAGACAAAGATATTTATTGTAATTCCAGAACATGTTATACATGAAAGAGAACAAAAAGAGGCATTGAGGTCTTGGTGCAGTACACAATAACCAAGAGGTAGAGAAGCCACTGCACTGCTGCACACCGCCATTTTGTCAAAGTTAGAAAGGTAGGTTGCAAATCTAATTTCACATTTAAGCTCTCAATGGAATAATTTTACATTTGGGAATAATGTTTTTCCATTTTCCTCCCAAGAGTTAGATGAGAAGATTGATACCACTCTTACATCTGTCTATTAATTATTAAGCTAAAGCGAGCAGCTTATTAGCTTAGCATAGCATAAAGATGGCATGAAAACAGGGGAAGATAGCTAGCCTGGCTCTGTCTGAAGTAAACTACAAGTAAATCCTCAAAGCAGAACCTCTAAATCTCACACTCAACACTCTGCAGTAACATTGGCATTCCAGAATGAAGCATCTGTTCTTCATCAGCCACATTAACAATATAGTTCAGACATTTTGTCCACTTTCTACATGTGTTAGAAGCATAAAAACACATTTGCAGCTCATTTAGATCCAGTAATAGATGCTTTATTGCCGCACTTGAATATGACAGTTGCGCCTAACCTTCTCTGTTCACACACAGCTGTTGACGGCTATTCAACATATTACACACTGTGACCAAATTTCATATTTGTTCTCTTGTCTGACAACAGAAAACTGAAAACACGTTATGACCATAAATCACCAAGATGACTAGGTTAAGAGGACCCCCACAATTATTAGAAGTTTGAGGTCCACAGGTAATACTAGCTCCGTTATTAACACCTTACATCTTGTTTGTTTAATCTGTACAAAAACTGAGGTGTAAAAACAGCAGTATTATGGGAGGTCACAGAGGACTATTTTCATATTACACCTCAGTTTTGCAAGGATTATACAATACCTTTAGACAAAGCCAGTCTAGCTGTTTCCCTGTCTCCAGACTTTAGGCTAAGCTGCTTGCTGTATTTCCCAAAATGTCAAACTGTTCCTTTAAATCAACACCTTCACAGTAGAAAAGACCTTTGAGATTTATTCACTACAACAAGTTGTTAAATCCCTCCACTTTCTCACACAGACACAAATAGGTTTGCACACATAAATATGCCTCTACTCACTGCAGTGACACTTGATTAAGTCCCTGTTGGCACAGCAACAAATATCAGCATGAACATTGAGCTACTGATGAACTATCAACTGAAACACTGCTGGGCCTGTCTCTCCTCCTCATTTTCTGGTCTCACCATCATCATGCTGTAAGGGGAAGGTGCTTGAGTGTCAGATAATAAATTTCAGCACACCCTCATTCCAGCACATGACTGATCACCGTCAGCACAGACAGATCTCATTGAGAGGAGGATGAGATATGAGGCTGCGATGGTGTTGTGGTCGATCAAATTGTAGCTGAGAGATCCTGGACTCAGCATTCATATGTGGTCATGTGTGCATGTGTGACTATGAGTCATACAAGTATATGTGTGCATACATTAGTGCCCAGATCCAATTATGCAGCTGCATGTGTGTACATTCAAGATTTGCATGCCTGCTCTGCTTTGAGTGTCCAGATGTTCCATTTTGTCGTACTGCTGCTGTCATTGCTTTTATGACTCCTCTGACATGCTCCCGTATGGACGAATCTTTGGTGACAGCCTCATAATTTCAGTCAGCAAAGGCCACTGAAAGGCCTTCTAATAACACTGGACTGCTGCCAGAGTCCGCACTGTAACCACTGATGGACAATCATGTCCAACTCTGTCCAGCGTTGTCAGTCTGAATATCTGATAAGCGCTCATACAAAGAATGAACGAGTATAATGAAAGAGTTTCTCATTTATTTTCTGAAGTAGTTAGCATATTGCTGCTGTTATGTAGAAGGTTCAGACTGTATAATGTATAAGTATCAGCCACAATGCAGGGTTTAAGGTCCCGTGTCTGCATGAATACTAGTTAAAGAGTTGATTCAGGTTTCTAAATATGCACAGTTCTGTATTCTGACCTGACAATCTGACCTCCATGTAGAAGAGGAAAAAGAACAAAAGAGTAAAACCTTATTGGAATATGTAAGTAAGTAATAAATTAAAATAGATCAGTTCTCAATGAAATGCAGAAAAAAAACTACATTATTAAAGCCATGGACTTATGTGTTATTGTTTGAAGGTAACACTTTTTGCCATGCTAGCATTGCTCAAAGGATGGCGATATGGGTCTGTTGGTTGGTCAGTTGGTCCACCACTCTCCAGTGGTCCAGACTGAAAAATCTGAACAGCTGTTAGCTGGCTTACCGTGAAATGTGGTACAGATATCTATGATGCCCAGTGGATGAATCCTAATAACCTTAGTGATCCTCTGACTTCTTCTAGTCGCACAATGAAATGAGATCTGTGGTTCTCGTCCTGTGCATTCCACCATAAAAACTTGCAGTTTGTTGTACAATCTTGTGCTGTGGAACAAATAAATTAACCATGAAACCTGAGTCAAATGGCCCTGTGCACCGCCACTGCGCTAGGTTGACCAGCGAAAGAGCAGCGCACATCAAGAGATTCAGCAATACATGTTTTAGCTTCAGTCAGACTCAGACTCAGATGGCTAGTTGTAACTGGCAGCGGCTGACACAGCTCATGCCAAATCTCGCTGTCTGTCCTGACAAGTCCTCTCTGTGCAGGAGGTTTCAGGTCTATTTTCAAGTGGCTTTTGAATATTAGACAGTGACTGTCTTTTGCATTTGTACATACCAAATCTAGCTTGCTTTTATGTACTTTTAAACCCCAAAGTTTAAGTAAGTGCAAACAGGAATGTGAACATCTCTTTAGTCAAGGTCAGACATTTTAGGGGACAAGAGAAAACCACAATTTTAGTGAAGAGAATCTGTAATTTCTCTAGCATAGCTAGCATGCGAATGTTTGCATGCTAACATGCTAAACTAAGATGGTGTAACATGGCAAACGTTCTAGCTGCTAACAATTAGCATGTTAGCATTGTCATTGTGAACATGATAGCATGATGGTGTTAGCATTTAGCTCAAAGCACCACCGTGCCTCAGTGCAGCCTCACAAAGCCGCTAGCATGGCTGCAGACTCTTTTTTTTTTTTTTTTCACTTGGGAAGCAATGTCAAGATATATAATGGAAAAAAGAAATGTGCTGAAACCGGTCCAAAGGTTAGAGAAGCAGGCTTCAGGGCTGCTTGTTCAAATCTGGGAGAAGAAAGTGAATATCTAACTCTCACACCCACCTCTCCAACTACTTTACACCTAACCTAAGCTGGAGCTGCATGGTAAAAACAGTGGAATACTGCCTGAAGTGAGCATTTCCAATGAGGAAGAGTTTATAACTGCATATGAATATAAAACAGGGTGTGACTGAAAGAGAAAAAAAAAACTTGACAAAATGGATAAATAATGAATTAAAGTTTCTGTAGGACACCGGTGATAGCATTTGGTGAAATATTTACTCCAATATTGACTGTGACTTTAGGAAGGAAAGTGTAAACAGGCATTGCCCCCTTACTGATATCCTTCGTCGAAGCAGGGGCAGAACAGTCAAGCTGAATCTATAATCAGTCAGTACCAATAGGCTCAGTGTGAGATTGCCCTTGAATGCTAATCTATATGTGTCCCTTGTGCTTGGGATGTCCATGAAATGTAGTGACTCCAAGCCTGGACACTCAGAGGGGGAAAGGTCTAATGACTGCATTGTTGCTCTGCTTCTTTAGGACCTGATTCATGTCCTATGTCTTTTTTCTCATGTTTGCCTTTTTCAGTAGGACAGACTAGGGGAGGTTGAAACAGGGGACAGTTGCAACAAGTCTTTCCATTTCTCCAATCCAGAGACATGTTAGAGTGATAATACTTCATACTGCACATGTTCAGTTAGATCCTCACCACCGGGAGGAAAGAATTCAACATCTGCTGCTGCATTTATTGAAAAACAAAAAATTGTTTTGGAGCTATGAAAGTAATTTTTATGAGCTATATTTTTGTCATTCTGTCCTGACCTTTTGTGTAAATTATTCAAAACTTACATAGTTTAAATTCTTCTCAGTGTGCCCAGCTAGCACATTTTGTTCCGTCATGGCTGATAGTGGAGACTGGGGACAGTCACAGCAATATCAAAACAGACCACACAACAGTATTTTTTTTTTAAACACAAACAAGTAATTTTGGGTCACCAAAATACAGATGCGTATTGCTTTTTTCAACCTATACAAGTCATAGTGTGAGGTAAATGAAGTTGAATAAGGATTGTTCACATACTGACAAAAAAAAAATCTGTTTTTAAAACACGTGTTAAAAAATACATGTTTAATAAAAGTTTTCATGTGTTTTCATAATAAAGTGCCCAGGGTTGGGGTCAGCTGCAACATCTGACTTCTTTCTTTCAAATAAATATTGTGAATGATATGTCATATGTTATCATCTTTAAATTAGGGCTGTGATAGTATGTATTTTTTCTTACCAAGGTGACAAAGCAACATATTCCTGTGGGATGCGGTTTACCGCGATTGCCTTAATAATTACATTTTATTGGACTTAATTAAAGCATACTGTCATAAGTAGAGCATAAAAGAAGTGCAAGTGAAGGAGTGCTGCTATGGCAGAGCAGAAACCTAAACTTAGCACTAAGTTGTCAGTCTGGCAGTAAATGTACAGTACAGGTTACGGTGTGTTAGTTAATAAATGCTGCAGCTTCTCAACCCCAAGACAAGTCTTGTCTGTTGTTTCCCCACAGTGTATGGTCTACTTTAAATGGTAGACAGATGCAAGTTACATGTATAAAGAATTAGTTGGTCAAGTCTCCAAATAGTAAATGACAGAGGAATGCAAAAAGTGTTGCAACCATCCCCAGTCTCCCCTGTTTCTGAGTTCTAATGTAAGTCACTGCACTCAACCCCACTGAAATATCTGCTGTAAGTACAAGGAGAGAAACTGTTGCAGTGGATATCAGTACAATAATCTTTTTGTGCAGATGTATTAAGATTGCATAGTTTTTTACTATAGCCTTTACTGTGGAGGCAGATTAAAATAGGATAACACACAATTGTATAAAATGGATGAAAACAAAATCCTTTTACACATGTTTTGGATTTCTTGTAAACCACTATGAGCCACAAACAAGACTTATTTATCATCCGTATTTTGGAGTAAAGGTTTGGTTGATTTTAATCTGGAAAACAATGAAAAAGTAAAGATAATAATCCTTGGCAGATCCTCTCTATGGAGTCTCTCTGAGTGCTTTTAGTTTTGATGGCTTTGCCCTCTATGAGCTCCTGCGGTACACTTTTATTATTATCCTGCTAAAAATTTTTTAACAATGCTCTTCGGGGAGCTCCTGGCACACTTTGCATCCTAAAAGCGAACTTTATAGTTCACTTGTCAAGGTGATAGTGTTGACAGGGCACCTACTTTTAAAACAAATTATGATGCAAAGAGCCACACGCCTGACCTCTGACAGGACTTATAAAGCTGATTTTTGTGTTTAAATCATCCCCTCAGTTCATGTGAAGCCTGCATATGCATGCCTGCGTGAGGGAGAGAGATCGCAGCTGTCAACATGCCAACCTTTCTCTCTTCTGTCCTGTCAGCCTCCCCCTGCTTGTGCTCTCTATCCCATGGTGCAGAACAGAGAGGGGTTAGGAAAGCCTCTCTTCCCCTCACTCTCCTCCTTCATCTTCCAGCCTTTGCACATCATTCTTGAGTTGGAAATGTCAAACAAGCCGACACTGAACTGTTGTATGACATACTGTCAACATTTTCACCCATCAAACCATGTGTCGTCCAACGCAAGCAACGTATCGGTTGCTGTTTAACATCCAAGCTCAATATCTTGGAGTTCATGAGTTTGACGTGAGCAGTTTCAGCATAGGTTTGTGGATCTGTGGTCCCTGCGCTCCGCTGTCTTTGTGAGGGTCTAAGGTCACTCGCCTTGGACTTGTGAGAGCGATGACAGCCCAGAAACGAAGACACCAGACTCAGACCCTGAGGTCTGCATCATTTCGACATGTCTCACAGACGCCTAGCGTCACTTTGCATCAGGGACGTTGAGTGTTGCCTTGTTAGTAATGTGTCATCTGTGTCAAGACACCCAACGTGATGGGCAACAACGTGTGATACGCAAGGTTACAAGTACACATGAAAGCATACATTCACACTTGCTCGAGTACTGCAGCTCTGTATTGTCATTATTCCACAAAAGTTTGTTTCCCAAGTGAAACTATTTTTCTGTATCATCATTATTATTACAATTTATCTCAAATATTTTGCACAATGGTCAATCTCAGATAAATCCATAAATTCACCGAAGTAATGGTGCATTCCTACAAACCACTGCAGTCAGACAGTGAGGAAGAAAGTTGGCTATAGTGGTTTTTTAAAAGTGAAGATAACAACTCCTACGATGCCACGCTGCTTCACAGCATAATCAAACTGCACTACATATAGTGCATTTCAAGTTTTCTATCTCTATCCATTACACCACACCAAATGTATTAAAGCAACATTATGTAAGATTTGGTATTTTTTGTGATTTGGTGGCCCCAGTTTCAGAGTGCAGCTCACTTGACCGCTGTTGTAAATATGAACAGCTGTGCAAGTGCATTTGTTATGATTATATTACGTCAAAAGCTAATGAGATGAGTGTAACAACACAAGACACAGGAGGCCAGCTAATATTATTTACTAGTCCAACAGTAAGAAGAACACTTTGGAAAGCAACAAATAGCCAGAAAACCTCCTCCTCCCTCCTACTCCAAAGCTCCTGTAGAATCAATGTAAACACTCTCCTGGTGCTCTGAGCGATCACCACTGCTAACTGCAGCCTAGCTAAAAACAGCTACATTTAGCAGCAGTTGAGTGTCCATCATGAAACTCAAAAGTTACATAGTGCGACAACAGGCATAAGGGGTGCAGGGTGGGAATGACGGCAGCACCATTCTCACTTTTACAAATCATTGTAGTATAAAAAACTGTTCTTTTGGGGTAGAATTGTTACATGATGAGGTTTTAAAGGTCCCGTGGAGTTCTTATAAACAAACAACCAAGAAAACAACTGACACCCCACGTGCGCTTATATGGGTCCTAATGTGTGTGCAGGATACAAACAAAGCAGGTACCCACTTATCAAAACATTGCTCCACAGTGCTACTAGTGGTCAAAAAACTCCACAGGGTGCCTTTAATTTAATAGTCAATCAGCTAAAATAGTTCAATTATGACAAATTGTCTGTTGTGATTGTGATTATATACACAAAAGAAGGAAAACAAATCACAATAATTATCCAAAGCTTATTAATGACCTCTTGTGTATTCAAATTCAAGTGAAGGCATGTGGTTTGTCTTTTTTCATCTGCGTCAGCATCCTCCACACGTGCTCCTCTCAAATCGTTCCTCCTGTGGCCCCTCACAAGCTCCGTATCTGTGTAAGAACATCTTGTAGCTCAAATATCTTGCATCAGTTTAATTTATGTCAACTCACAAAAGGCAACTAAATTGTGAATATGACCATTTCATGACTGAACTCTTGTCATGGGAATTTCAAAATAAAGGCGTATATTAAAGATGAACACAGATTGTTATTTTCACTTTGAACCAAGAATATTGGGTCATTGAATACTTAATTGATACATTGATCCAGACTGATATATTGTTAACACTCCTACTTCACACTCCTTCCTGTATGACCTCATATCATAATGAGAGTATCATTTATTTTAAACATGGTTTGACAAACAGTAGAAATTTAGTACATTCAGAAACTTGCCTGAAGTGTCTCCAGTTTCCTGCTTTGGCAAATTGTTTAGATAAAGCAGTTTATAGAACCAAAATTGACATTAGTGTTCCACAAAGAACGTATAAATGTAAGTTATGAGTTCTTTTTCAGTTCATCAAATTCATAAAATAAAACACAGAGTACGGTAGAGAATGTAAATGAACAACTTCATATTGTTGTTTATGAGTTTGCATCATGAGCTTTATGGGGCTTGCTCTTGCATGATATTGGTGTGAGTGTGCCTAAGTAACAGCATGAGTTTTACGGCCCATATGGTATGCATACACTGTGGCTGTGCGGATAAAGATGTTTAGTATACATTTACTGCACTAGTGTTGGTGTACGTGTGTGCCAGTCTCTATTAAATGCATCCCCAGCTCCCCTTCCCTCCACAGGGGAGATCAACAGCTGCTTGAAGTTTAAGGTTTCCTCTCTGAGCTTTTGCTGAAAACACACACAAGAACACCTTCAGCACAACACTGGACCTCCATTACAGAGATCCCACAGAAAACTATTTGAAGTTAAAAACATTTATAACCTCCTCCACTGAGACTCTGAAACACACACTTTATCATTACTGACACAAGCTCTGCAAATATCTGCCCTGTCAGTGCAGATTCTGATGCAGCTTATGTGACAGGCTCTCCTCTCCCTGTGTGTGTGTGTGTGTGTGTGTGTGTGTGTGTGCGTGTGTGTGTGTGTGTGTGTGAGTTTTACCGCAACAGTGTGTGTGTGTGTGTGTCAGTGCCTGCTTGTTTATAAGGTAAGTACAGAGAAAAAGATGTTGCCAGTTGAGAAGATCTAATTGGTAAGTACAATTAAAGTGTTCTTGTCCTTAGGCTTTCTTGAACATTTGACTAACAAGAATCATAAATTCTAATTAGGTTTATCTTCCTCTTTCTGTCATTGGAAATTCAAATTTGTTAGCAGTCACTATTGAAGTGGGAGGTGTTGATTTCTTGGATTGCACCTTTTTTCAAACCAGAGATCATCAGAGCTTTGAGTAAAACTTTACTTTGTGGATGGACGTAACAGAGTACAAATACTGTATTTAAGTAGAGTTTTCAGGTATTTTAATTGAGTATTTAACTTTTTACTTTAACTCCCTATGTTTTAATACAAATATCTGTACATTGTACTCCTTACATTTTCAAAAGAGGCACTTGACCGTAGTTTTATTACATTTGAGGGAAATCGTTGATTGTTTTTATTTTGCATCGTTGCATGCCATTTTCTCGACATCTAGAACACTTTCAACCTAAACTGATGGAACAATAACACGTAGAAAAGACGATTCTTTAGTGTATCCATCAGTACATATCATGAACAACAGACATAACAAGACGAAAAACGATGAAAAAGATGTAACAAGACAAAAGCAACATAAAAGGACATAAAATGAAAACTATGTAAAGGAGCTAACAATATGAGAAAAACGTAAAAGACACAACTAAGTGACATAAAAGATAAAATGACACAAACAACATAAGATCAAAACGACGTAAATGATATTACAAGACAAAAATGTCATAAATGACGTACCAAGACTGGTGTTTTTGTACTGACGTACAGTATCAATATTTGTACTTGAGTAAAGAATGTGTGTACATTTGAGACATGTGATCATTTGCAAAGGCTAATTTTTTTTAAATGTTTTTGAGTTTGAAGGAGTTAAGATTTCCCCCAACCTCATTTATCAGTGATGGTACTTTTTTCACCAAATAACACTTTCAGCTTTAAGGAAGGATAAGGCCTACTTGGCAGTGGGACCCTCGCCTGCCACCAGCACAATAAGAAGGCAACAGGAAGCTAGCCAAGCGCTAGCCCTCAGCACTAGCTGTAGGGGTCTAAGCAGCAGGGAAGCTGTACCGCAACATAGATTTTGCTACATGTCTGCCAGATTCAAGCATGAATAAATAAACACAGCAAGATCTGTCCAATTTTCCCTCAGCCCCAAGGCTTTAAACCAGAATACTTCTGACACCTGCTATGATCATTCATTATCCTTTCCTCACATGCATTATTTCACAGGTGCCAAGTTAAAAATAGTTCTATCTATTTTTGATGGGCACCAACGAATAAGTGAAATAAAGCCCACTTGTGCTTGACACAGCGTGTGGTGCCAGATGAGGAGATTACTGCTGGTTAAGCTGCTCCGACTGTGGGTCCCACAACCAAATTACTCAACAGGTCACAGTTCACTTGTTAGAAAACAAGGGAGCCTTCTGGGGATGAGCCGGATGCCTGAAACATCAGTTACAGCTCTATCAGTGGTCAGGTTTGACAGAGACTTTTTAATCTGGAGTTTTATGCGTTCGAACATGTGTATTGTGTTAATGACTTCATTAAATTCCCCTGAACACTTCCCTCTGCGTTAGGCGAGTTTTCTGTGAAACAACTTTCTTGCATTCACTTAAATTTGTAAGCGACAGCGCTCAATATTAATTTGAATTCATTACGAAGCTCAACTTCAATTTCCTCCACTGCTTATTTCTCCAACAGCAGTCTAATGTGAAAAAAAAAAAAAAAAAACTGGTGCTGTTTTCACTCTAATCCTGCAGCCCAACAAGCCCCTGAGCTACAAAAAAAATATGCCTGCATGCTGCTTATTTAATAAACCAACAGAAAATCTACACTTTCCATAGATTTGCCGTAAATCATGGCGCTGCTTTAGTTGAACATAACTGAAAAGTGTCAAATACACATGTAGTAATCAGTAACACCTCCCTGAACTAAGTAAAAACAACAACCTGAATCTGCTTTTCAAAACATGCAAAGCAATCAGCGATCCACGTCCTGGACAGACGTCTGTCCCGGACGTCTGCTTGTGTTTTTGGGTGAATGCTACAATACATACAAATTATTTATAGTCACATGAACTGCAGAGAGAAAATGAAAGCTTAGGGTTTGAAATAATGTGTGGAGATGTCATTATTACAGATATTAAAATGTTCTGACTTCTTTCTTTCCTTAAGAATTATAAATTAGTGTCTTCTGGCCAAAGAAAAAAAAATCATAAACTATGAAGGTCGTACTACTTGCTTAGTACTTTCCTCTCAATAAAAATGGTTCAATATAAAGTCTTTGCATTATACAGAGAAATCAGAATATTGTTTCTAATGAATAATTGTCACATACGTATGTGTAAGATGTTTTCATAATTGCACACTTCCTGATGCTGTATTCAGGTTGTAGCTGAAACAATTACTCAATGAATCAATTAGTAATTATCACCAGGAAATGAGCAGTTCTGGTAACAAATTGACTGTTTAAAGTTAGAATCTGCAAAATTGTTTGTAAAAAATACCATTCAAAGCTGGCCCCTCCTTCCTGGCTCATCAAATGAGTTAAAGGGGGAGAGACATAGATTGTGAATTTGGAGAGTGAGTGCTGGCAGCGAGAACAAAGCAGTGAATCAGAGAAATAAAATATCATTTTCTAATTGTTTCAGAGTGGTTGCATTCTAAAGCACAAATAAACAGGCCCCCACCTCCGCACAGCACCGGAATTCACCAGAATTTGTGTGAATACAGCCAAAGTCCTCCATCCTCAGTCTGCTCTTCCTGTGTGTGTCTGCATGTAAAACTCGGCCAGCAGCTCTCGACAGAGATGGAGAATGCTGTATAAACGTTGGTTGTTACGTTTTTTAAAGAGCCCTGACCTCAAAGCCTGCATGCTGTATTGACTGGGGGCTACACACCACCACCTGCTACAACAGGCTGAAGCCCAGAAGCATCCCGAAGCATCCCTGGTCAAGAAAACTTAGAAATCAGCTGTCAATAGTCGTATTAAACAGAGCAGTCAAAAAATAGACCTCACAGCTGTATGTGTCCACCAACCAGTCCAGTTAAAGTTAATATCCATGTCTGTCCAGACTCATATAATGTCTGTAGTGACGACTTTGAAGGAATGTAACATGGAATTTATCACTATATTGGCCCGTAACTTCAAAGGAATTTATTTAAAGGCTTTAAGCATATTTTTTATATACATTTGTGATTCCAGTGAATCATTTCCAGTAAGAAACATGCTTTTCTTTTTACAGAGGAGCACAGAGGACTGATGGAGAGCTGAACATTACGATGTCACAGTGAAGTTGACCTTTGACCTTGTCATCACCTCACCATTTTATTCTGTTAGATATTTGTGTGTAATTTTGTCATACATAGCGTATGAAATCTTGAGTTACAGCCAAAAATGTGTTTAGTGAGGTCACAGCGACCTTGACCTTTGACCACCCAATTCTGATCAGTCCATCCTTGAGTCCAAATTGACACCAGAACCAAAATGTCAAAGAATATGCAGTGTGGGCTGTTCCCAAACCATTAAGTAATAGAACTTTCAAATCAATCCTAAAAGATACTGGGAGGCAATGCACGTTTGCTAAAACAGGGGTGAGGTGCTCTCTTTCTTGTTCTAGTTAAAAGCCTGGCAGCAGAATAATTGTACTTCTGCAGTGGATTGTTTTGGCAGACCGGTGAAAAGAACAGTAGTTTTTCAGCATCTTGTTGGAATGGGAACAGCCTTACCTTTGCAAAATGTCTTAAATGAAAGAAAACTGCTTTGGTCACCTTATTAATGAACATGTTTTCTGAGTATATTTTATCTTTTGCTGCCTTTAAAAAGAAAAACTATTCATTTGCTTGGTTTTATCATGCAGTATTTGCACTTTAATTTGTTTTTTTATGCATTCACTTTATTACAAGGCACTTTAAAGGAGAAATCAGTATTTATTTTAATAAATCATAAAGGACACATGCTAAGTTGAAACGCTACTCCCCAACGCAATGTCCGCCTTTGACATTTTAATTTGTTTGCCTGTTACACAGTAGTTAGAGGTCAAATGAATGCCTGATGTTCAGAATGGGTTACTGTCTGCTTATGAATTGAGTGTGTGTTTTCTGAGCAGTGGGCTTTTATTTTCAGGTTAACGGGTTTAGCTTTACACTGACAGACAACTGATGGAAAAAGCTGATCAACTTAAAGTGTTGGACTCATCACTGCTTGTAGTCAGTCACCTTGCAGCCTGCCTGCTGTAGTTATTTCTGGACACACAATTGTTGCATATTGCTCCTTTAAGTTACACCACTAGGGAGTCAAGTTACTTCCTTTGGGCTTGTTTCCAGATCTGGCTAAACTGAAAACGTCTGGGTACATTTTGTGAGCAATTTTCAACATTGTTTGACATTTTATAGACTTAATTAATTGAATAACAATCAACTGATTAATCAATGATAAAATATTCATTAGTTGCATTCCTCATTTAGGAAATAATCAGCACAGTTATATCATTTTTCTAAGTGCTCTAAACTATAGTGAAGTTTGGCAGTGAAGCTGTAAAATGAAAGACAAACGGAGCAGAAGCTTTGTAAATCATCTCGTATGACACAGACAGTATCATTCGGGGGTGAGTGGTACGTCAGCGAGGTGCCCAGCATGGTGCTAAGAGACAGAGGCAGGGTACAACCTGTCAGCAGCCAAATGGCAAGAATAACAGGCTGACACACAAAGAGTGACACGGGCGAGAGAAATTGGTCCTGGCTGTCGAGAAAAGTGAGAGAAGGAGAGACACGGAGGGGTTTTTGGAGTAGAAAGAGAATAAGGTAGCAGCAGATGGTGGAGAAATGGCAGGGGCTGGAAGTGAAAGAATACTCGCTATTAAACCAGTGTGGAGAAATGGGAAAAAGCGGGTGATGGCAAATGTGGAAAACAGAACCTGACAGAGGCAGAGAATGATGGGAAAAAAGACAAATGTGAAAGACTGCAAGCTGTCTAAATTCAAGAAGAGAGAGGCAGGTGATTAGTAGTGATGTGATGACTTGAGGTGAGCGTGTGTATGTCTGTGTGTCTGTGTGTGTGAGTGTGTGTGTGTGTGTGTGTGTGTGTGTGTGTGTACGTGGCTGCTGATGAAGGATAGCTATCTAGAAAAAAAAGGGGGTGGGGTGGGGAAAAGGCCACCAGCCAAGTGGTCTAGTAGCATCCTGGGAGAAACAGCATCTGTCTCAGCAAAATAGAGAGGAGCAATCAATAACTATACAGTTAAGGTGTGTGTGCGCCTGTGTGCATGTGTATGTGTGTTACTGGTGCAGTGGGCTCCTTTACAGTTTGCTTACGCTGCATTAACAGTGCTGCATTTTGATGGAAACATATGGTTCGTGAATGATATGTGAATTCGTGCATAAGCACATTTGTCTGCGATTTTTATGGATCGAGAAAAAAAAGATATGTTGGCTTATATTTTTCATTTTAAAATATAAACAATCAATCTTGATCCCGTCGATTTTTTTGTAATTTTTTATTTATTTATTTAAAATTGTGAGTTTAGTGGGACATTTTCTGTACTGCAATTTCCTGTTACTTATCTGTCAACATATACACTAATACCTATACATCTGCAATAAGCTACTGTGATATCGGCTGATTCATCTCTCTAGACTGATATATATCAACAACCACTGGATGGAAAGCCATGAAATCTCAGCCCATTATCATTTCCAAGTCGCCAAATACAAACATTTTTTCAGGCCCCTCTGTTATTCATACACACACACAATGTTAGTGGCTGAATGAGACACACAAGGTTTTCGAAGTAGTGCAAAGAGCGATAAAGTCCATGTCTGGAAGAGACAAGGTGGATGGACAGGTCAAACAAACAATACTCCCTTCAAGTAACATAACATAACCTGTCTTTTCCAACCATCGGGTCGGATTTTTCCCTTATCCTGTGAAATATCTTAAGGTTTGCCACAAGGATTGGCACAATTTTTTTTTAAACAGATATTCGTGGTTCTCAACCGATGTATCCTAATGACTTCATGATTCCCTGTGGCTGACGTTTGCGTTTATATGTGTACTGTTTCATCAGCTATTGGATTGGCTGCTACTGAATTTGGTAAACACATTCATGTTACCTCCAGGATAAATTGTAACCTTGGTGATCCCCTGATTTTGATACTGGTGATACTTTAAAGCTATAATATGTAACATTTTTGCTTTAACATGTTTAAAAATGACTAAACCTATGTTTTCACAGTATTCCAAATGTTTCTAACAATACTCAGACTAGTAAGGTTACTTGTCAGTGACATCATATTCCCTGTGCCACCTCTAGTTGCCATAACTTTTGGGGAAAACATGAGAAACACCAAATGATGCATCAGAGAGTGAGGAAGGAAGTCAGTGAACCTGACTAAGTCTAACATCAATAAAACTTCATATGCACAATTTGTAAATTCTGTCGATAGGGGTCTCTCTCACATTGAAACAGTAACAAAAGAGTAAAATAGTTTGATCACGTTGTGAAGTAGCATGGGATCCTGGAAGTTGCTCTTTTTAACAACCACTATAGCAGATGAAAATCTGTCATGACTCAGGCAGAAATCATGTTAATGGATGAAGTAATATTAAAGATTTATCCATGTTACATTTAGTCACATGCGCTGACTTCCTTACTCACTCTCTGACGTGTCCGATGTATCCCATGTTTTCTGGAAAGTTATAGCAACTAGCGACTAGCTAGCAAGGCCTAAACACACTGTTACCTTGAATAAATTATGGATTTCTTTGCATTTGAAGATTGATGGAAACACTTGGGATAATTTAAGTACACAACTCAGCATATAACATACAACATGTCCAGCATTTTCAGGCATTTTTATGCAAAAAAATGTTATATATCATAGCTTGAATACACATGGAGTCACATCAGATAGCTTTTCATCTTTATTGGTGGTTGTTTAACAACTCTCATGATGCCAAGCTACCTCACAATGTCATCAAAGTCCATCTTTTATTATTGTTTGGATTAAGAGACCCCTAGCTACAAAAATAACATGTTGTGCCTTTCATTTATAACCTGCAAAATTAATGACATTCTCACTGGCCTCAGTTGTACTTTCAGTTTAGGGCTAATTAGCGATGCATTTAGCTCAAAGCACTGCTGTCCCTACGTACAGCATCGCAGAGCCGCTACCGTGGCTGTGGAGCATTGGTAGTTAATTTAGACAGATAAATTAATTGTATTTTCTTTTTCATTATGAAGCATTATTGCCTTGCCTTTTATTTGAATATGTTGATTTGTAAGCACTTTTAGGAAATCATTTTAATTGATCAGGACAGAGTATATTGCTACTCGTCAAGACTCCGCTGGGCTACAAACCAAAGCTCATAGTCAATATGGTGCCTTTATCTCATCTCCTTCCTCTCCTTTCACAATATTACAGCCATAAATACACCCGAGAAGGCGGGTCGTAATCTTACTGAGCATCATAATACCAAAATCCATTTCTATTTGATGCCCAATCCTAACTAGAGAGCTCCATTTAAGAGTGGCAAAATATGGCTGCTGAGAAGATGTCACTACGCAATTCAAAGTGAAGCATGATCAGCTTTATGCAAATATATGTTTGGACGACCTGTGGGGACTGCAAAGTGCAATTCACATAATGGATTTTCATCCCTTACATGGTTTTACTGTGCAAAGTGTCAATGTTTTTTTTATTACAAAAATAGAGTTTTATTTATCACTGGCAGGAAAGTATGCAAACATCATTCTATATACAAATGGACACATGCTCACATGCACAAACACACGGATTCATTAATTCAAGAGTGCCCACAGCTATCAAAAAGATGAATAATATATATGTATATATATCTACTGTATATACACTGCATTTATTTCTGTACGTAACCTTTGAAGTCTAATAAAAATGGGGAGAAACACTCTGATCTCCCAGAGAGAATAACCCTGTTGGTCAGATTCACAGCAATCAAAAGGACCGTCTGTTTCTCAATGCGTGTCAGGGGGAATTAAGACCCCTGAATGAGAAATCAAATCACACAGCATTTCCTTTCATCTTCTCTTGAATCGATAGCATGTCATAAAGTATGTTGGAGCAGGCCTTGCAGCATTCTGGCATAATCTACCGACGAGGATGACTGGCTTCTTCATTCTTTCACACAGTTTGAAATAGAAAGCAGCTTCTTGCGACACCTTTGAGCTAACTCCCCAAAATGTCAGGTTTTATCACAGTCACACTGACACGCTGCGATTAGCCCTTCATCAGAGTATTTGTCCTTACAATACAAACATTTCCGTCATCCAATTTAGTCAATTTAGGCTTTCTCCTGCCTGGGTGTTTGATGGATGTCCAGAGTAGTTGGCAGTGGAGTGGAGACTCGGCTTTGATGTTCAGGCCCAGACTGTTAGAGTATTCAGGTTGACTTTGATAAACCCCATTAGAGTGTCGCTATCTCTCCCACTCTCACTCACTCCCTTCTTCCTCGCACACACTTACAGGCTATGAGCCTCAGAGGAATGGGTGTGAGGGCAAAAATACAAGGTTGCTCCGACACTGCATAAATTCTGAGTAAGTGAGTGAAGAAGTGGATGACGGAGGAGATAAATAACCAGCATCTGCTTACAGAAAGGGGAAGGCAAGTTGATTGAGATGATAGAGAATGAGTGACAAAATCAGAGAGTGGCACAGGGTTGTGTTACAAAAGATTTATATATGCAATTTCAGACTTTAGTCATGGATTTCTTTAGTTATTTCCTGATTTATTTTGCTGAGATTCTTCCCCCTCGTGTCTTTGTTTACTTTACTTCCTGTCTTTGACCTTTTTCCCGCCTTTTTTAGTACCTGATTATTTTTACTATCTACAATGCTGCCCCCACTTTTTTTTCCTTAAACCTTGACAGTATATTGTCCCAACGTTTCCGCCACTTTTTGGAGATATTGTGATGTTTTAGTAATTTTTGTTGCAGCAATGTCATTATATAAAGAACAGGAAACATCATGCAGAGGATGTTGAACAGACGTTGCAAAAAAGCAGCATTGCCATGTTTGTCGTCAGAAACTTTTGACCCTGAGCAGCACCCTCTAGTGCACACATTGCTAAACATCCATGCCAACACAAAGGACACATGTATGTGGGCAGTGATGGTTAACATTATTTGAAACTTTCATATCTATTTTCCTATGTACAGGAATGCAAATTGATTGAGATGATGGAGAATGATTGAAAAAATCAGACAGTGGCTCAGGGCTGAGTTACATAATTTTTAATTATGCAATTTCAGGCTTTAGTTGTGGATTTCTTTAGTTGTTTCCTGTTTTTCTTCCTTCTTTTGTTGCCAGTTTGTCTTTGTCTTTTGTGCCAAGTGTCATAGCTTCATTCCTGGTGTTCTCCTTCCTACTTCTGTTTTTTTCTTGGATTCTGGCTGCTATTTGGACTTTGGATTCTTGCCTGGATCATTTGGATCTGATTGCCTTGGGACATTTTTACCTGTTGCTGTGGATTACTCTCTGTAAGCCTTTGTTTTTTGACATGGTGTTTCGAGTTGTAGCGCAATAAATCTTTTTAACTGCAGTCTGTGTTTGGGTCAAGTCTGGGACATTACAGATATTGAGCGTCATCCATTAATATCTTTGCTTATAAAATGTCTGATGTAGTTGGGGAAAAAATCCTGGCATCTGCTTACAGAAAGAGGAAGGCAAATTGATTGAGATGATTGAGAATGAGTGAAAAAATCAGATAGTGACACAGGGTTGTGTTACAAAAAGATTTACATATGCAATTTCAGGCTTTAGTCAGCATAAAAGATTGAGAGATGTATATCTCCACGTCACCGGAGACAGCTGGTTCTTTGAATGTGCGGGCAGAGCTGCAGTAGGCGAACACAAACTCAATCATAAAAAGAATGAATGATTCGTCAGGAAGTCTGGCGGAGGTCGCTACTCTACATGCACGCCAACGCAACGCCCCATTCACCACTCGCCACTATCTAAATTGAAAAGAGTATTTATACCAACTTAGGGATCAGAAGTTAATGGAAGCAGTCATGCATCAATTGAGTTACATAAAAATGTCCGTCGGAAAGGGGTGAGATAACTACATCCTTTTAAAAGATTTTTAATTTTCTCAAATTGGCTTTTTGTGCCTGATAGAGGGTGTGTGTGAGTGGGTGGGGGTTGTAGGCACATTACTGTGAGAGTTTGAATCAGACATCAGAAGGGGTATTAACAGGGAAATGTGCTAAAAGAGAAGGATCAAATAAAGATCTCACTCCAGTGTAATGAAACGCTGCTCTTTGGTGTGCTGGCTAATCATGTTGCAGCACAGATTGCTAAAAAAAAAAAAAGGTGCAATGACAGAAGTGGGAAAGTGATTAAGATGCAATGTTAGCTTAGTGTCCCTCTCTTGTAAAACATGTAATAAAACCTCTGGCACCACAGACGGACTCACCGGTTGACATGCCGAGCCCTCACGTTAACTCTTTTGTCACCTGGTATCTAATGTTTCCCATATAATCCCACCTGCTAGTTTATCGGAGGAAAAACTATAATTTCTGTTGCTTCACACATATGAACCCCAGGCTAACAGTTGCCTCTAGCTGATGAAATTCTCCTCACATTTAATGAAATGAAAAACTCAAATCCCAATCAAGATTGCACCGAGAACACCCAAAAGAGATTTTGAGGCGTGTTGACAAAACACGAGCTGTGCCAAACAAGTTAACACTACACTCACTCATACTATAAAGCTCTCAGTACTCTGCTAAGAAATGCCTAAGTATGTGCAAAGCTGACCCTGCAAACGGACAGCAATGTTTTCCACATGTATTTCAATGCATCTAATTCAACAGAGTGAGCATTTTAGTATCACATTTTGCCAGCTGTCATAACAACTCTACTGCCAACTCAGCAACTACCATCACTGCTGTAGATCATATCATAACAACATCACTGCTGTAGGCTCGCTGCGGTAATCGAGGTTTTACAGAATAGTGATCTATCAATACCACTCATGGTCACTGTGCTTCATTGTAGACTAAAAGTTTATCTGTGGTTTTAGAAGAATTGAAGGTATTTAGAGAAGGACGGACTCCTGCTATCCCATCGAGAAAGCAGCTGTGTTGTTACTGCAGTCAAACAGTATCTTCGGCTCAGACAAGCATGCCAAGGTTTCAGTCCAATGAGTTTGCGGCTCATTTGTAAACAGCTTCTTAAAGCCAATCAATGACTGCTGTTTCACCTACTCAAGGTTGATTCCATCTCCATTAGTTAACTCTTAACTTTTTTACTAGAATTGATTATCATGATGATCACATTGTTACTTGTGTTACACAATGTTCAAGCATGCATAATTACATATCTTGCCTACTGCCCCCACTGAGTGCGTTGTCAATTGTCAGACAACAGCCACTACAATTGTAAACTGAGAGTTTAAAGAAATGAGGGTTGCTTGAGAAATAGAAATGGTTACAGACTGAAATGTACTAGAAGGGTGAATAAACGGAGCTCCAGCATCACCAGACGGTCGTGGGGTGCGCGCTAATTTGTCAAGACTGAGGCTAACTTGGCTAAACCAAGCTAGACTTGACAAGAACGCAATATTAAAACTGGCAGGTAATAAACATTAACGCTACATTACAACTTGGCTGTGGACATCAGCTGCAGTTGTAGGGATCAGTGTGGGGGATGTTTGATAGACCTGCCAACTTGAAACTTAATAAAGCAACCTTCTAAGCATTTGTTTTGTTCAGAGTAAGGGAAAATTTCCCCACCGTGGCATCCCTAATGGAGGACCATCACTACTGAGTGCCGGGAAACAGCTCCTGGCAGCGGTATCTGAGGCGTGGCAGCTCATTTCAACAAACACAACTGATTTTTGCTGTCTTCAAAAGGAACTCGTGAACTCCTGGTTACGACATGGGAAAATTTTGTGCACGACTTGCGAACCCTGAGCTTTCAGAAGATTTTCACTTCACAAGAGGTTGTGAATGCCGTAAAAGAGGGGGTGTTCATATAGATTCTTCTTGTGAAGACAGTAAACATGAATTCATTTGAACGTAGCATGTGTTCACATGTTGGGAAGCCAGCAAGGAATCGTGTACTTCACACTGCACTAGCTGAGATGCTTCCTTGTAAGAGGGGGTGGTATATTGGTGGCACGACAGGCAGCCACTTGTGAATGGAACCTCAAAAAAATAACATCCTGGACTCAAAAGTCGCCACCCACACAGTGGAGAAGCAGGGAAAGGGTCAGATTTCCTCTGAGGTGCGAAAAAAGGCAACCAAATGTGCTTGTTGTTATAATCTTGGGAAGCACAGGGGCTTTTTACTCTGACTGTAAAAGCACAAAATTTGGAAAAAGCTGGTTGTTAGCGTTGACAGCTTTCCAGTTTAATATGATAGAACTTTACAGAGCTACAGTGCAATTCCTGGAAGCATTGTTCGGGAATGCTCAATTAAACATTCCCAGGCATGAGGGAACCTGCTACTTTGAGTCAATATGTGTCAAGAGAAAGTGGCTCGCAACTCATGTCACACATGTAACACGTGTCTACCTACTCCCTCACCTGATAAACAGTGAACAGCTTAAAAAAGAAATCACTCAAAAAGGTTTTCCTCACTCATGATAAAAAAAACAACTGCAACTCAACCTTAAAATGCCAGATTTTTAAAATACCCTTTGTTTAAGCCAGAAGGGTGAAACCACCGCTGTTTGACAAGTAGTGTGTCAAGAGATCCACCGCTAGCAGCTAAAACCTCACTCCAGAGCTAGTGCCACCAGCAAATGAATATTTAAGCCACACCAAAGCCCTCCTCTCCACACACTCAATTTAAGCATTTTCACTGAGCTTTTTCTACCACAATCTAAGTTTCCACAAAGCCTCGCCTCTTCAGAGGCAGTGCACGATAAAATCAATGACTCAGACTTCCCTCCTGATCACAGTCAATCTCTCCTATAAGCTACAAACACAATGGGTTCTTTTTCCAGCAGGGTTTAAACCTAATCCCTCCACCATCTCCCACATTTCTTTATTTCTCTGTCTGATGTATGACCCTCTTACCTTACTCTGTGCCGTGGTGAAACAAATGCTGGGGCAGCGGAGATTAGCTCACAAATGTGTGATTGCAAACACAATAAATTATACTCCGTGTGAGCAGTGGAATGGCCCATTTTGCATGAGGGTTTAGATGGAATTAAAAGTACAGTATTTTTCTCACTGTCTAAAAGAAGAGGAGATCAAGTCAAAGGTCTCTGGAATCATAAAGCGAAGTTCATTTTGCACAAAGACAAATTATTTTCCTTCTGTTATGAATCACCAGAACAGCCAGCGCCCACGCGCTCTTATAACAAAGAGACAGTTAGAGAGACTGTGAAATATCAACTAAATCAGAAGGTAAAGTTGGCAGACTTTTGAAATACAAGGAAATAAAGTGTTGCCCAGAGGGCGACAGAATTCTGAGCCGAGCCCCACAGATTCAACCTAATCTTTTCTAATTTAAGAAAAAGAAAATTATGTCCTTGTGGCACGCGGCTATCTAGGGAAAGGGATGGTGATTTCAATCTCACTTGAATTCTACATCTTACCAGAAGAGCCCCACAAGGATTATGCCTGAATATTTAAGATTGCTGTACATGGCGAGGGGTGGTTATGAATAAGTATTTTTCGGGGGAATGGACAAAAATGTGTGCAGCACCGTACTGTATATGATAAATCTCACATTAGTTTACTCGTATTATCTCCTCACAATCATGCCTGTTCTTGCAGCCAGCAGCACATAAACCAGCGTCACCTTCACAAACAAACTGGAGAGCAAAATGAAAAGGATTTTTTGATCTGAGGGTTCAGATGTAGCTGCTCAGTGGAGGTCCAGTGTGTATGTCTGTGTTTGTGCGCAGGGATTAGGAGTAGCATACAGATTTGAGCAGTTTCCTCCAGCTAAAATCCAGCTTGACTCAAGCCTTGGATGAGAATGTCCTCTCCAGCACATAAGGACACAAAAATAAGAGCAACCTTGTATTTTTTGCATGTGCAAACTACTCTTTCCACCAGTGAAGTCAACTGGCACTTGTCTTGTTTACACAGACAGACTCAGCATGCATGATTCTTGCAGGGTGTTGTTTCTGCAGTCTGCAGATTTTCCAGAAAATAGACTATTGTCAGCAAAGAATGCCTCTGACCTGTGCAAAATTACAAATTTACAGAAGTTGCTTTACCTTAAACTTCCCTATTCAGGATCATAACTGAATAAAAATTATATAAAAGTGCTGAATGGATGAATAATCTACTAGTTTTTGGCAAACTGAAGGATTTCCCAAAACAATTTTATCCCCTGCAGCAGATCAGATATTTCATTATAGAGAATAACTAAACAATCATAGTGAATGCATGAAAGAAGATAAAGTCAGCAAGTCTCAATTTCAGTCCTGGAGATATGAAGCCAAACAACTGTCAGAGACAAACTGTTATCAACTGTGGTAATATATTTTTCAAGCACGGCAGTTTAAACATACAGAGAGCAAACTGTTAGGGCAGTTTAAAGGGATAGTTCTGATTATTTGAAGTAGGGTTGTGTGAGGTACTTATCAATTGTCAGTGTGTTACCTACAGTAGATAAAACAGTTTTAGCCAGCTAAAAAAAAGGTCCATGTAAAAAAATCAAATTAATTTAAGTGTGCGCTATATTTAGAGTATTTTTACATCTATACCTTGCCATCAGACAGCCTTAGGAAGGAAACTGCCATTATATAAGCCAAATATCACTCCCCCCAAACCAACCAAACTCCATAAGTGAAAAAGCAGTAGACTAACAATTCCTGTGTTCTGCAAGGTGAAATGACTGATTTTGCCCATGGAGTTTGGTTGATTTGGAGAGAGTGATATTTGGCTTATACTGTATAACAGCAGTTTCCCTTTGTGACTTAGGACAATTCGAACTACCTTTTATATCACCAATAGAGTATGATGTTGGGCGGCACACCCCCAACTTGGAGAAGCAGAGAGGAGTACTGGCACAGAAACTAAGACATGAACTGATGTGGACAGGGCAGCATAACCAGCATAAGGCATTTTAAGGCATTTTAGCCACTTTAAAAAGCTACCTAAAATAAAACAAAAAACAAAATCAATATCAGTTTAAGTGTACGCTTTATTTAAAATACTGTTACTGCCTTACCTTGCTGTCAGACTGTCTTTTCTGATAGGAAATCACCATTATATAAGCCCAATATCGCTCTAAAACCAAGAACTCCAGAGACAAAATCGCTCATTTGACCTCACTGAACATGGGAGCTGCTGGTCTACCACTGTCATGATCTGGTTTGTGTGTGTTATTGTGTGACTTTTGTGTTTTAAAAGGCTGGTTTGTACTCAATCAAGCCAGACAATTACAAAGACAAACTAAGAGATCGAGGCAGCAGACCAGCACCTCCATTCTCTAAGAAACTCTGTTCTGTCACACAAAAATTACTGTGAAGTTCGGTTGGTTTGAAGAGAGCCGTATTTGGCTTGTATAACTCCTGTCTCATGTCAAAAAAGACTGTTTGATGGCAAAGTGAAGTGTTGAAAACATTCTAAATATAGTGTACACTTAAACTGATATTGATTTTCTTAGGTGGACCTTTTTTTAAAATAGCTTTTGTTGCTGACCTTGTCCACAACTGTTAATCGCTGAGCTTCTGTCCTGGTACTCCTCTATGCTTCTCCAAACCGGGAGTGTGCTGCTCTATCAGTACTATCTACTGTAGGTAATACACTGACTATAAGTACTAATAAGTACCTCACATAATCCTACATCAAATAATCTGAACTATCCCTTTAAGCTGTTTCATGGCTATTCATGAGCAGGTCCAGAAATCACTATACATTCATCCATGTATCATGAAGAGTCGTTTGTATGCATGTTAGGCGCAGAAGCTTATTAGAGGCCACAAGGTAAAAGCCAATTGGCATCCTTTTATAGGCGGTGGCGAGAAAAGCCAGTGTCAGCTCAATGAATATTCAGATAGAAGCAGAGCCTTGAGGGGACATGGAGCAGCCCCAATATCTTTTATCGGTCTTCCTCACAGCATGGCCATAACCTATTCACAGCAATCCAAATCTTCCTCTGAATCGCTGAATCCTTCTTTCCTCTCTTCTTTCTTTGTATCGCTCATATACAGTATACAGTAGGGTACATGCAGCAGTGTAGCTCTGGCGTTCGTCTTGCTCTTTCTCTGCCTCCGTTTCTCCCCTGGCTGTACATTCTCCTGCGTAGGGGAATAATGAGAGCCAGCAGCGATGGGTGGCCACGTGCGTCGCATTGTATAGGAGTGCTGTGATTAATCGAGCTTGCCAAATGGAAAATGAAATGCCAGTGAGGCCATGCTGTTCAGCAGGCTGTTAGTGTTTGTTTGAGAGAGAAACAGAGATGAACACACATGATCGACTTCCTGACTTTTCCAGGTCCTTGCTCTCGGCAATCTGCCAGAAGGACTTCAGTCGTCCAATGGAAGAAGATGGTCTTAATTGACTTGCTCAACTCCATTGGTGTATAGTCAGTGGTCTGCAAAGGAAATAAAATGTTCTCTCATACCCCCCTGCACCTCAATAATCACAGATGGATGAGCAATTTGAGCTTTGACAAGGATGAAGGAGGACGGAATGTGCGAGAAAAGCTGATGGAAACCAACACCTCGCTAACAACGGGTTCATGTTTGTGATGTTGTCATCCTGACACCTCTTTCAGCTTTCCTGACTCAAGGTTTCAGAGCCAAGAGAACGCTTGACACCTTCAGCAAAATGGCTGAGAGTGAAGTGAAACAACTGCATAAAACATCACACAGTCTATCTCACGCCTCCAGGACACCAAATGTCAAATCCACATTTAGGACGTCAAACAGTAAACATTCAAATTTAACCGGGTCTGTCCTGTAGGATCTGTTTAGCAGCACGAAAGCCCACATGATGGATCCTCTGGGTGCAATAGCAATCCGTCACACAGACGAGGAAAAATAGGGGGAGGCAGGAGAACCAAGCAGGGCTTTTTGTGGAAAATTTAGCCTTGGCCTGCCTTGAAATTCTGCCATTATGATTACGAATGAGCTGCAATGTCAGGCCTCACTTCACACCCATCTTTGCAAACCCAGCAGATGCAGATACAGACCAATATAGACTTCTTTTTTTCTGCTTTGTATATAAATAGTAGTGCTGTATTGACAAGACAAGAAGTATCATAATACAGGGGTTATTATTCAATATATTGCAATATATTGTGATACTACAAACAAGGTGATATTGCTTTTTTAATCTAATTTTCGGAAAACTGCCATATAAAGCCTTTCCAAGTTGAGACCCCCTCACAATAATCAGGTTCATGTTCACAACCCCAACAAAAGATCCATATTGCAGAAAGGCTGATTGATATTTCAAAAGCTTGTTGGGAGCTTGGGGCTCTGTTGGGAACACCAGCACCTGCGTTTCTCAGTTGATGGGGCTGCAACTTCCCGGTGACCCACCTCGAGACACCGTCTCCATATCTTGCCCCGTCTCCTGTTGGCCTGAGTCTTGAGCTGGAATATTTTTTTCTGAGACGTCATCACTCCATAGTAGTCCTTCTAGGACCAGATCCCAACAAATTAAATGTTGGACAAAGAGTATGTGTGTTGGACAAATTACTTGTATCACATTTTGATATAAAAAATAAACATTTCTATTCTGCCTCTATACTTTTCTCTGGCTGATGCTGTAGCACATAAGAGACAATGGATAACAATATTATATTTTATTCCCCAAACCATTTGGAAACCTCCAGAAATTTTCTTACTACCTCTGAGAACCTCTGACATAAAGAACACACCATCATATGCATAAAATCTGAGTTAATAAAGTTTACTTGTTATGTAATTAGAACACAAAATAAACCATGGCCATGAAGTTTTGCATGTGTCAAGATATCACATATCACAATACAGCATTTTTGATACATAATATATTGATACTCAAGCGTATATTTTCTTACACCCCGTATAAATATTGTTACATTATTACATTGATCTTCCTTGGTTGAACCCCGGCATAAAGAAAATATGATGGACTGAGAGAAGGCGGAGAGTCAGCTGTAAACCATAAACCACTTGTCATGGCCTTTCTATAAGCCTATCAAATTGTAATGATATGCATTAACCCTCCACACACAGTCCCAACAGTATATAGAGCGGGACAGCTGGTATACGACCCACGCTGCACTTTCATTTCATGAAATGTGCCATCAACTCATTTTATTGTCATTTCCTATAAGACAGCATTATACGTTGTTGTGGGCGCCCACAACTGTTTTATCATTCCGAAATGTTGTGAGGATTACTCAAATTCCACATTTCATAATCCCATCATGGTCTTGCCCTCCTTCATTGTTGACATCATTCTCCCAGCAGCAAAACAAAAGCTTGCCATTACCTATTAGATTACCCCGATGCCAAATGTGATTTAGGTCCCTTTGAAATTTGCTCTTAGATGATAAGCTGGGAATGCAGGGTCCAATTCACTGCCAAAAAGGACGCAAGAAAATGGTGGGGAGCAGCGTGTAGATAATGGAAACAGAACATTCATCATTCATACTCCTTTTGAGGCACTTATTAGACATGTTATCCCCGTATATTAATACAGGAGCCCCCAGAGGAAGTCTCCAACTGATGGGAAAATGAAAACAAAAGCAAAATTCGTCAAGCATGGAAAGCAATCTGCTCTGAGATGTCCTTCAAAATCAGAGTTACAAATCAGGAGCAAACAAAACTCATTCACCTTCCAAAAATGAAAAGACCTTTTCAATCAAGTCTTAAGAGAATAATCTTCCAAGACATTTTCAGTGGGTTGAAGCCTTAATGTGTGCAGAGATAAAACGCACAGCTCAATCTCATTGCTGCCTAATACAGCATAATGGAGAGAGTCAGGCTCTCAGCATGACAGCCAAGGATCCACCACGGTGATAGGCTAATGAAACAAAGAGCCCTAGGCGAGCTGTTATACCTACAGAGGAAGGGAGCGGGGGGAAAAACACGCTTACGACAACCCAGCTAATTTCCAATGCAGTTCTGAGAGCAAAGACCATATGTATCATGTGTATAATGTAGCGAACACTGCATGAATACACAATAGGTCGCACTACTGTGCATGTAGCACAGCAAGGACGCAGGGGTTTAAATAGGAAAGCTGCCAAGATACTGTTACAGATTGGAAAAATGCATGATGTAGACAAACACACACAAATACACATTTCAGCATACTGTATTTACCTGCAGGTATTGATACATAAGGTTTTGTGTACAGTAGATACACACACAAACTCCTTCCTCAAATTCCCAGTCCAAGCTACAAATAAACCCCCACACCCAGCATGGTTCACATTACTGCAGATTTCCAGCTACAACAGAGCGGTGCCCTGACCCCCACAGCATCTGTAGCTGAACAGCAGGCCTGGCTAACAAACTGCCACAGAGGAAGGAAGCAGGAGGCAGGCTGAGCCACTGATTGATCTGCAGGGTAATTGGCTGGGAGCGGCTCAAACAGCCAAAGGACATAAATATCAGCTATCCTGTTGGACGGTGAGTTAAGTTCCACGGGGCGATAAACTCTGACTGGTTGTCCCCTGAGCGAAGGCTCCTTGTCTGATAAGCTGGTGAACATTTTGTGCCGGGAAGGTGTGAAGTCAGAGGAGGGGTAGGAGGGGAGTCGAGAAGTGGGGCAAAAGAGAAAAAGAAATAAGTATACCAGAGAGTATCACAGGAAATTGTTTAGGTGGTAGACCAGTGTAGCCGGCCAACTATCTACTTACATGCCCACCAGTTGGATGACTGGAATATGTTGACTGTTAACAATTGGCTTAGTTCATTGCTAACACAGAGTTTTACTTTGCTAATTTAATGTTTTTCGTCTGATGAATGAGTGAGAGCTACTGCTCATGCTCAGATAGCTAACCCATTAGTGCAAAGAGGTCAGCAAGGGCAAAGAGAGGCAGTGCAGAGAAACAGTGTGTAGAGCCAGAATATTTTCACATCTAACTGTGAATTTTATTCACAGGTTTTATTTTGACCACACTGGAGTTTATGTTGGAAAGTTGGAAAATGTGTTTCACAAATTAAGCTAGTCTTAGTTCGATAACATTTTTTGTTCATTATCTTTGTTTATTAGACTATAAAAGCTATGAGAGCTTGTTGAATGGAGCAAACTCACTGCTTGCAAGTATCTTCCAGCTGAAACTACGGGAATCCAGACCTACAAGCAGGAGCAAGAAACATGCTAGTGTCAGTCAGTTGCTATAGCTCTCTAAGCTATCTAGCTGGTAAAATTATGTTGTCAGTTTTTGCATGAAGTTATCAGTTGGCAGGCAAGTTAGCCTAGTTGCTAAATGAATTCACAGACACATAGCTGATTTGTGCCACTGACTCCTGTCATTTAACTATCCACAAACCACAATCCAACATAGGTGGGTTATTAAAAGTGGATTATGCAACACATAAGTTACAACCACTTCCTCTGTTTTGGTCTCTTCAGCACTTCAAATGTCAGCTTTACGAAGACAGTTTGCTATCATTCAACAAACCAAAACCCAATGAAATTTTGCCATCTTAAATGCTGCATTTGGACCTTAATGGCTGGTTCTTGCTTAAAGGATTCCAGTTAGTTACAACATGGGTCATTTTTGGTGGTTATGTAAAAATTGTACTCACCAAGCAATTGCTAAGATTTGGGGACATGGCAATCTCAGAACCCATCCGCCACAGTCTGGTGTTTATTCAACCTCTGGGGGTTACGATCAATTCTTGGGGCTTCTGGTGTAGCCAAATAATAGCCAGATAATGGATATCTAAACCGATACTTCCTCTTCTGTGCACCAGTCATTGTTTACAGTCCAATTATTACCAACTTGAGACATGAGAATGGAGTTGGAGGCTAAGCAGACCAAACGGAAGGTTTACCTGCAAGCAGCCAAAGCTCACTTGCACATGATTGGTCAGTACTACTCGGATAATAAGCCTGTACCTTGCCTACAGATATCTGCATTCATATGCAGATATCTGTTGATAGAGATTAGTAACATAGTGATATGACTGTATCTAAACCACCTTATTTTAAGGTAAAACTGAAAAGAGCACACTTAAAATGTCATTGCACACTGCACAGAAATAGTCTGAGCAAAGTTCAGTTTTTTAAGTTGAAACACGTATTCTAAACTGTAAGGGATAAGATTAACAACAATAATATTTTGGGCAGTAATTAAACTGTTTGCCTTTTATTTCCCCTTCCAAATTAGTTTAGCTAACCTGGGGGATTGTTTAAAAACCTGAATAATCCTCAGACTGCTTGTGTTTCTTGCCACATTCACAGATCTCCGCTATTAAATTGGCAAGTACAGTCTTATTATTGCAGATCAAGATGGTGAGATAACTATAAAAAATAGGGCGCAGGTTGCAGAGCTGAATTTCCTGGAGCACCACAGAGCGCATTTAAAACATGTATGGACATCTCCCTTCACATGGATCTGGTGCATAACACAACATAACACAGAGAGAGCATGAGCCAGTCATGTCAGGGAGCAAGAGGCAGGGGGGGAGAAGAAAAGAGGCAGTGTTAGCAGAGAAAACGAAAGACAGAGAGATGAGTGAGGAGAGCGAGGGTGCGACCGACCTCTTCCACAGCTGCAAGAGGTGTGCCTGCAATGCTAACTCACTCCATCCATCTCATTCTGCTAAAACAGAGGCGGTGTGGAGGGAAGGGTGTCTTCAGCTTCTGCTCAAACGCAGCAACCGTTATGCTTCCTCAACACATACGAGCGCAGGATATTCTTTTTGAAATGAGACTGGTATGGGCAGCCAGAAATCAAAAACACACCTCTAGATCAGATCAGGGAGTCCACAGGAAAACCAAAAGAGAGCCTGTTCTTCAAATACACTTGTGTTTCTTTGTCTAGACGACTTTCAGCTTTCTTACACTGAAATGTATAACACATGAGGAGCATACCTACGCTGTGAGTAATGAACACCTACATATTTTCCCAGTAGAGAAAACCCATCACGATCAGAGGAACAGTAGGCAGCATTGAACAATCAGGGAGAAAACTCCCAGAGAAAGCGACTAGCACTCTAGGGAGCACTAATGACAATAAGCATTAGAGCAAAACATTGGAAGGAAGACCTTTTTTGTGATTTATGAGGAGTGACTACATGCAAGGCGAACACACTTCCTGAGAACACCACAAAATGCACCACATGAGATTTTCTTTCTCCATTTCAGCTCATGAATTCCATCTACCTCTTCCTCTGTGCTCCTTTGTGAATCTGAACCCGCACAAGTGTTGGGCCATGGAAAATGAAATTTTACTCGCAGTGCCTTAGGTGCTGTACCAGTGTGGGACAAAGTTTTGACAATGTTTTCATTGGATTGAGGTTGAAAGGTATCACAAGAGAAAAGGGCAGTCCACATCTCCCAAGCTCAGTTTCCACTGCGAGACATCCATTTAAACTACTGTCTGTGTCATGATTCTGCAACTATACGGTCTGTTTCTCACCTAAAAACTACTAAGATTTTGGTAAACCGTTTAGCAAAACACTTCCTTGCTTTTCTTTTATTGAAATAAGATCAATCACAGCCTGACAATTGGCATGGTTGTCTTATCAGTAGCAGGAAAAATGTAGGTCTCAGGAGAAAACTGTCACCTGTTTGATAGGAAAGTAACTATCGCCATAGGAAGCACAGGGGTTAGATTAAGTGCAGCAGACCTTGAGACGCTCACTGCCCAGAGCATCTTCTGACCACCCAGCCAGACCAGTTGTACCAAACACTGCCCCCAGTGGTGGGATCACCTCAGGAGAAGGCAGAGAGTAGGGTTGGGTGATATTACAGTTTATACTATGCAACAGTAGAAATGTGCCCACCAGTAGAGATTTGGTCATACTGTTTCCACGGCAGGAGCTTTTCTCACAGGGCTTGTCGGGGTCTCACGAATCTGGCTTCCTTGTATAGCAATGTGAATTGAGCAGCAGGACTGATATAACAAGAGAGTGACAGTTGTTGGCGGTAGTGCAACTCCAAGCTGGTTTGCCACAGAGCAGGCTGGTATTTATTTGCACCGATTGTACTTAAAATTGTTCTTCTCATTTGGAACCTTAAATCTTGCATTTTGAAAGAATATTAGTTTTACTTTTTTGTCTCATGTGGGGCAGTTGTTGTCTGTTTGTGTGGGAGTTCCAAATAAAAGAAGGAAACAATCAGATATGATGCAGAACATTAAGGTATGGTTATTGTAAAACATTTCTGAATTAAATTTACAAAACACTTACTGTATCTGTGATATATTCTGTTACCATTACATAAATTACATACACTGATAGAAAAGTTTGCCCATATCACTCATCCCCAGACGAGAGCTGGGATAAGAGCTAAGCTTGCCCAGCTTGGACAGAATGAGCAAGCGAGATGCATCGTCAGCCCACTTTGATTCTGCACCAGCCCACATCCTCCTCCACAAACCTCCCACATAACAAATCCCAATTTCATCCCCGGGAATAAGTCATGATTTTGGCAAATGCAGTGGAATCTAACACAAGTTTGGCTGGAGGTACTGTAGACAGTAAGCTAGTAGCCGGACATGTTAACAACATGTAGCTGACGTTAAAGCAGATAAAGACAAAGTTTAACCCATTCCTCACATGCTCACTGTTGTGTTTTAGGTTTTCTTCTTTCTTAGGTTTTTAGGTACTTTCTAAAAAACAGAAAGTTTGCGGTAGAGCTTGTAGCACTGAACATTTCTGATTAATCAAGTACTTGTTACAGAACTTTATTTAAGGCCCCATTTTTGAAAATCTACTGCCACAAACCAGCTTGCATTTTGTTTGTTGTGTTTTGACACATCAATATGGACGAAAACACAACAGATGAACAGTTATATTGTCCAGCGCAAAAATGACAAGTAGAAACAGCTGCTTTTTCATATGTCAGCCTTCCCAGGTCTTTGAAGGAAATGGAGACAACAATGGGCTGAAGGAACCTTTTATTTCCTTGAAAAATAGTCCCTGGGACTGAGAGCTTTACTTTGTATGTCAAAAATGACATGTCATGTTGTGCAGTAAAGTGAATACCAAGACTTAGCAAAATACTGGGAAAAAAATCTGTCAGCAATTCTAGCAAATTTGAGTGTATATTTGTTCGATGTCTTTTACTGCTTTAGACTGTTAATAAAACAACATTTCAGAATAAGAACCCCAGATCCAACTCTCAGCATCTTCTTGACTGTTAGCTACTGTCTCATCATGTTTCTTTCTTTGAAGTTCAGTTCTGTCCTAAAATACAGTAAATGATAGCCATCCTGCCAATGTTGTGAATGTCAGTGTGTTTGGAAACAACATTCTGAGAATTTAGTGAATGCAATCGAACAAAATGTGGCTCAAACATTTAAATGTCGGGTGTTGCCACTGGCAAATGACTTTGGAGGCAGATGTGAAACTGGGAAGTCGCTGAACTTTCTGTCCAGCCACAGTCGGTGGTGCTGCCGAAGTCACTTCCCTCCAAGAGCGAAGAGTCGATCTCTACGGTTCAATTTTCAATTTTCCAGTTTGAGCCCATCTAGGTTCAATCTCATGGCCCTGCCTCCTTTATGATAGGCCCATATATCCTATTCCAGCCATAATCTTAAATGCCATTTGAGTCATTTCATTTGAAAAAAAGATTCTCAGTCCAGTCAGAGCTTGGTTGGGCAATAAAGCACGTAGATCAATCAGTGTCATCTTGATTATAGATTAATTTGTCATGGCCTGAATTCTTAATAGAAGAAAACATACAGGCCTACCGAAGGCGCCACAAGTAACATATGAGGCTGAATTACATGATGACCAAGTTCCTTTACACTATTTCATCAAATAGGGATGTTTGGCACAAATTTGCACAATTTTCTCATTCAAACTACAAATGCTGGAGCTAAGGTTGTCATTGTTAACTCAAAATACACAAATCAAATTCAATTCATGTCAATTTTCTTAAAGCAAAAGAGAAAAGTCCCCATATTTCTCCTTTAAACTGTATTCACCGGCCAACAGAAGAGATTTAAATCACATCAAAGAACCCTAATGTGCCACATGAGTATACTGTATACATATTTTTCACGTCCTCACAGTGTTTTCAATAAATCAACCGCATATGAAAAGTCCTTGGATGAAGGAAAATACACAAATACTGCCTAAGTCTCCATATAGCGGCATCTGCCTCAGCACCAGGTCTTAGCTCTGCAAACAGCCAGTGATCAGAGTGCAGGGAGCAAGAGGGGAGAACTTGCAGCTTTTATTTGCTCTGGCTTTGGCTTAAGGTGCTGAAACACCACTTAATCTAACAGTCCACAGGGTTCTAAGGTCACGGCGCCCTAGGACGACCTGAAAAGCAGAATGCTGCTCAAATCTCCCACCGGCTTTGCACATACACACATACACACAGAAATGCTTCCTCAACTCATTTTCTTTCCTGCCCATGCTATATTCAACTGCAATTTTATATGATATGTCTAGACCGTAAGGCCGCTTGTCAAAAATGTAACACGTCGGCTTTGTAGCTGACCTCCGGACATGATGTGGGGCAACTTCACATGTAGGGTTTCCATTTGTATCAACACACTGTTGGAATCAGCTCACAGACAATGGCTCGATATCACACTTTCACAAGTTGCCACTATTTCAAAACTAAATTATTGCTCCAGCACAAATATACAGTATGTGGGCAGAATAATGAGAAAGGCAGAAAGGATGAAGCAACAAAAATAAAGTCATCCCAGGGATTATTTTGCAAAGTGAAAAACCGTCTTGACTTACTGAGCCTGAGGCTTCCAGCCTTTCCAGTGGGTGGTTTACTACATACCCCTCTGTCCCAGGCTTCCCTCACTTAATTGACTTAACTGCTTTTTACATGCGGACTTGATTGTGAAGCAGCAGAACGTGATGACTTCGGTGATGCAATAACTCTGCATGCTGTTTCAAAATAGCATCAGGATAATATGTTCATGTTTAGTACATCTTCGCAGTTCTGAGAAACTCAGTAATGGTACATCAGTCCGACAATATTGTTGCAATATATTTAATTATCATAATTGTCAATATCGCCCAACCCTGTTTTATATACTGTAGGGTAGTTTAATGTACAGGAATGTATAATATTCTATTAGATCATCACTATTTGAGAACATACGCCATTTTAGAGAAAATGTGTACAGGCCACAATTACACCTGGTATTAAATGTTACCTGTACTGTATGTGAATACATTATCTGGATGTTAACAGGCCTCCACAGGCCTTTGCATTTACACCTGGTATTATTAACTGATCTTGCAGATTCAGCCCGTACAGTGATTGGATCACAGAGATCTGAGTCTCACGACTGTGTGATCTGATCGCATTATGATCCTAATGTTTGCATCTACAACTTGCATTTTTCCTTATCCAGATGTAGACAGCGAGGTGTAAATGGGTGTAAACCTCTTGTCGCATTATGTCTTGATTGTAAAGCAAGAGAGTAAAACATTTTTACTCTGTTTTTTTTTTTGTACAAATTTAATATAGTAACATATAGTAATGTATAATAAAATGTGTTAATTAGTGAGTTTTAGAGGTGCTAGAAGGCAGATTAAGTTATCATTTGACAGAGACAGCTTTGCTGTTTCTTCATGCTAAGCTAAACTAACTGGCGGCTTGTGTTAGCTTTACATTTACTGTACAGATGTGAAGTGGTATCAATCTTGTCATATAACTCCCAGCAAGAAGCAAATAAGCTTGTTTACCAAAATGTTCTTTCAGTATACAATCCACTCTCTTCCCAGGTCATCAAATATGGACATATTTGTCACAGTACACAAGGTACCCTTTATCATCTGTATGAAATGCCAACAAAAAGGCTTTTTATCATGTGGTTAATGCTGTGGAGCAGTCACAGTTTTGTTTGGTTTAAGCACCAAAACTACTCTAAAGTTACACTGAAATGACTGAATCCCTGATGCATCTCATGCAGACACAAAAGGGTACCTTGTGCATCAATATGAAATGCTGAGGAATGTGACAAATATGTCCATATTTGATGACCAGGGAATGAGAACGGGCTGAAGTATAGTAGAGTGTACAGTATACTATAGATGGCATCTACATTAATGGCTGCATGAGCTGTGACTATGATTCACCTGGGAGCCCACATGTGTATTTTCTTACTACAGTGTGAGGTACTCTGAGGTAACTAAAGTGAGTCACACATGCAGCCTGCCAGATGGACTTCGCAGCCTACTGATCCTTACACAGGTGCTACACAGTCTCATCACTGAAAGTGTGTCTTTGTTGTTGAATTAATTCCATAGGAAACAGTTGCATGATAATATATAAATATATATTTTGTCAAACTCCCCCTACAGCTTTCACACCCCTGCAAAAACAAGTGACACTGTATTCTGCAGAGGCAAAAGGGACTGCTGTAAAAGTTCTGTGACGCAAGACAAGACCCAGTATGAGGCATCTGGGTGTAATTTGTTTGACAAATAAATTGCGCATCACATCACTGTGGCAGCCAAGTTCATTTAGTCACTGTTCTGAGTCTATCTCTAGTGTACAGCAGCATCTCTTCCTTCCTCTGATGCCACATATGAATTGAATGCATAGCATCTGCAGATTTTAAGTGCTCCACTGAAGTACCTCAACATATAAAATGATACCGGATATTGTGAGATTCCAGTCACCGCTCCTTCTTCCGCTGGCTGCTGTACTAACCGCATTAGTCATCAAGAGCATGAGGCTCTGAAAGGACACTGGCAGAATGTGAAGGAGAGGCATAAGAGTTTTTATCTCTCTGCTCCTAAAATGACTGAGCAAAGAGAGTAAGAGGAGCTGATTCATGTCACCTTTGTTTCCTCTTTTTTTCTCTCCCATTCATCAGACGAGGGCTGTGTGAATTAGCATGGTTAGCAGAGCAGCTGCAGATGTGAGACACTATTCACATTGCCAGATTTCAGAGTATCAAGTCGAGTGAATTCAGGACTTTTATCTTCTTTAATTATGTAAATCATATGCCACAGATATTTCCTATCAAGTCAAGAGGCAGCGCTTTTTTCTTTCCTCTCAGCAAATTTTCAATGAGACTCCCAAGAGAAGCAGGCAGAGGAAACAATACTTCAACTGCGCATTACAGAAAATATGGTCTGGATTCTCTATCTCTGACTATCAGGGGCGGAAATAACAAATTACCCTTCCTGTGTATTTCTATTTTCTAAACATTTTTTGGAAGCTACAGTATTGATGCATTGATATACTGTACTTCAATTTTTATTAATATCCATTACCGATGCGAATTATGCAGACTATCCCTCACTTCATCAGGAAACCTGGACAACCATGTAATGTAAATGTCAACATAAAAATATGGCTTTACTTTGACATTTTGAAAAATAAGCTTGTTTGCTTTCTTCCTTCTTGGCCACAATGAAAAGATCAATACCACTCTTTGTAAGGTGAACATAAAGATATGCCACTTGCAGCTTGTTAGCTCAGCTGATTAGCCATATAAAAAACAAAGTCTGGGTTATGTATTGACTAAACAAACAAGGTATGGTGCTTTAGTGCTCTTTAAGGTGTGTTCAGACACAAAGTGAGGCAAACTGTAGAGGTGACAAAATTGCATATATAGTCAAAACAGCAACGTGCAAAATTAGCCCATCTCCATGTTAGTTGGAAACATTTATGCTTGAATGATCCAAGGGCTTCACAGCACAACTGTCTGTGCGTACGCTACATTTAAAGCTAACGCTGTAGTTGGTAAACGGGCTCTTTAGGGGGAATCAATAAGGATTGCACAAAATGTCCAATGGCCAAATTTGTTTATTTTAAAAGAGACAAAGTGGAAATTTGGTATGATTTCTACCTGAACAAACCTTAGATGTGCAGGTAGACAGATTTTGTTAGCATTTATCACCTGTTCTTTGTACTCAGCTAGCTAACCGACTTCTGTCAGTAGCTTCATTTTTACTGTATCAGTATGAGAGCGGTTTCGACAGGGCTCAGGTGACAGAAACAAGTGTGGAAACCAATTTGTTTGTCATCTGACAAAGAACCACATGAACATGAATGAAAAAGAAAAAGCAAATTGGTTAAGTTCTGGGTCGCAAAGTATCCCAAAATCTTTCAGCACAAACTTATTCTGCATGTACAGCACACACCTCAGTAAGGGACATATTATGTTCACAAGTACAAGGTAGCACATTCCACAGGACCACAGATTACTGTAATAAAGCTTTTAAGCATTCTTTTATCACCCATTTTCATTATGACAACGTATAACGGCATAGTAATTATTCAAAATATGAGCTGAAAAAAATGGCAACCATATTTTCAGTTTTGGCAACCAAAAGCTGATGCCCGGCTGCCAGCCTGGATATCATTTAGCCGTGATCAGTTTTTTTCCTCTTACACTTGGCAAAAGAGAGAATAATCACATTTCCCAAAATATTGAACTATTCCTTTAATGGTGGCACAGTTACCATAAACTAAATAAAACATCTGGTGAGATTACTGTCTTGTAAATATTTAGCTACTAAACTACAGCCTTGCTGCTGAAGAGTAACACATTTGCAACATCACAAGTTCATTTCTAAATAGTAAAACTTGAAATTGAAGTTGACAGAGCAACTGATTTGTACAACACAGCTGCAGGATAAGAGTTTCATGCTCCAGCAGACAGCAATCTCTATAACACAGCAACATATCCACGTCTGACACTCTCTTCAAATTTATGTCGATTCATGTTTAACTTTTCTTGCACTTCGCTTTTTTCTTTCTAACTCCTTTCTGGATTGCATTGAAAAGATCACATTTGACAGTGTAACATTCACAGCTGCAGCACTTTTACCTTTAGTGTAGTTTTACATTTACTTCGTCTTACAAATCTCAGAAAAGTAGCAGCACTTCTGCTTAACAACCCATGGTATGAAGTCCTTCACTTTATCCTCAGTAGATTTCATCGCTATTGACTGCACGTCTTCACCGTAATTTCCCATGAAGAGCTTCACCATCCTGATTTCTCGATAACAACACGCGCACAAAAGCTTTTAGAGATAAATCTATAGTCCCTCTTCACCCCGATAGCTTTCTTTTCAATAGCCCCGCAGCTTGTAGCATGTTTTTCGGATGAAAGGTCGATGTACTGAATGAGTGTTCCTCATATAAACAATGACACAGTCACATCTCCAGTGGTAAAATATCCCTGAAGGTGCAGTCGAAGTGGAGACAAATTGGCATACTGTTCGTGTTTCCTGGCACTGAGCCTTTCAAGTCTCGAACACACTAAAAAAGTTGACAGTGTTATTAAACCCAGTCAAGTGTAGGTGAAGGAATATTAAATCATGGTTATGCCCTGATTCCTTGTCATCAATCCTCACGCTGCCTCCGTAATGGGATCCCAACCAAAGATGGGGCAAATTAGGAAAGCCAAGGTTTTACAGCACAACCGTAATGCCATGATTGTGTTCGACAATGCCGATTAGTTTGCTGCACACTCCCTCTGCCTCTTCCAGCCCTGAAAACCGAGGAGTGGTGCTGCTGAACTGAATGAAAATCTGACACTGCTCCACATCACTCCAGATCTAGAGAGAAAAGAAATAACAGCCTTGCCCCGCCAGTCACAAGAATGTCCTGGCCAATGACAGTATATTGCCAATGGAAATACTGAGTGTGTGCAGACAGACAATCAATAAAACTGCAAGAGGCTCCCACAAGGGCGCGTTCCCTGGATGATGTTTGTTATTCGTTTTGACTATTTCTGTTCGAGTCATAAAGCATGGATATGCTGGTCGCACTTCATTTTACAGTACACTAATAAGACCTAACAAGCTGTACTTTGTATCAAATTACACAAAAACTAGAAACAATATGTTCTTTATTTGACAGTATTTGACCCTTCATTAGACCCTTATGAGCCTGTCTTAGAGGATAATTAGGAACACATTTAAACAGAGCTGTACCATAAACTAAAGTGCACTGTTTCCCATTGTTAGACTTTTATTAGACTTTCTTAGTGGGTAATTAATTACAACAGAACTGCACTATAAACTAAACTGTATTATTTCCCACTTTTCAATCTTTGACTTTGTTTAGGAGTAATTAGGGACACATTAAAAAAGAGCTGTACTGTAAACTAAAGTGTATAGTTTCCCCACAATTAGACCCTTAATAAACTTTCATAGAGGGTAATTTGGGACTCACATTGTTATTAAAATGGGATGTAGGGGACTTAGTTTACAGAACAGTTCTGTTGTAATGTGTTCCAAATTACCCCCTAAGAAAGTCTAATAGTGGGAAATAATACAGTTTAGTTTACAGTACAGTCCTGTTGTAATGTGTCTCTAATTACCCTTTAATAAAGAGTCAAATACTGTCTCATAAAGAACACATTATTACAAGTTTTTGTCCAATTTGATACAAAGTACAGCTTATTACGTCTTATTAGAGTACTATAAAATTAAGTGCCATCAATATGCTTACAGAGAAAGAAATGCAGTAAGCCAAAAACAAGTATACAAAAAAAAATGTACCTGCAGTGAAGTTGTAACTTGCTGAAAATCCCACCGCTTCCAGTTCACCATCCGTAACAAATTTTATCCACAGATATCGGCCGCTACTCCTGATATCGGGCGGGCTGTGCTGACCGCAGTAGCGTCCGAGCATTGGGGAGAAGCCAAACGGTCCATCCCGAACCTCGATGTTGTCAAATTTACATTCCCATGAGGACTCGATTGAATAATTCTCCTCAAAGTGCAGATCAATACACTGCCTTGGGGGTGCTGGAAGACACAATGAAAATAATTACCACCTAGCACAAAGCGGGGAGTAAAATATTAGCCATGCTTTCATTGACGAACCAGTTTCATTAGCAGCATGGCCACATGTTCAATACACACCTCCAATCCTGGCTGTTAGTCAATTCATCTCTAAAACAGCAGAGCTGTAATAGTCTTTAGTTTCTATATTCACTTCGGTGACTTTTAACCTTATTATCTGCACTGATCAATCAAGTATCACCTCCTAATGTGAAAAATACCAGCTTGAAATAGCCACTTACTGTCTAATAACCCATCTCATGATTCTCTAAGAAGTTACGGTGATTCCCCTCCGAGCATAACCCCAGGAATGCATTAACTTTAGAGAATAAATTGCAGGATCACCTTTACTGCTGCTGTGTTTAAAGAGAAGATTTACCTTCAAGGATGTAAACACACTCTGTGTCTGGGGGGTATTTGTTTGGGTAATTGGGAGAGGTGAAGACTCCTCCTTCTGGTTCTTTCACCCACGTTCCACATTGACCTGCAGGCTTCACTCCAGAATTGTTTTTCACTAAAACATGCACAGAAAGAAAATGTGAGATTAAAGCTTTGAAAGGGGGGGGATATATAGGGAGTTAAGACATGCGTACAGCTGTGATGATGAAGATTACCTGCTGTATCCTTCCTTGTTGCCCCAGACAACCCAAGTATGAGAAGACTTGCAACAACTGTAAGAACAGAATAGACAAATGCGTGTTTGATAGAGAACTGTGACGTGCATGCACATATTGTTTTTCTCTTATTTTCTCTGTTTTGCAGCACAGCTTGATTCCGGCTGGGGGAGGGTTGAGTCAGCAAGGAGCAACAATTTCAGGTCTTGGTTTTCATGGACTGTGCACCTTATGCTAATGCTAAACCTGTGCTGATTGTACCCTAAGAGAATCCCAATACACCACACACTACCCAAAATAATCACAATAACAGGTCATTCTTGGTATATTATCAATTATGATTATTTATATATTATGTAGTGTAGAAAATGCAAGACATTTTAAAGCTAATAGCTCAGAACATAACCTTTTGGCCTGTAGTGTGTACACCTATTTACAGCCTCAACCAAACTCTGTTTTAAAAAATAGCATTTTTAAAAATAACTAACAACGTGACCATGAAAATTACCAAAAATAAAATAAAATGGAATACCAAAACATCCATATCACAAGTTGCAACAAATCAGAGCAGGGCTGCAACTAATGATTATTTGCATTATCAATTAATCTGATGATCATTTTTCTCGATTAATCAATCAGTTGCCTGATCTATAAAATGCCAACAAATGGTGAAAAATGTTGACGATTGTTTCCTAAAGCCCATGGTAATGTCCTAAAAATGTCTCGTTTTATCCACAACCTAAAGATAATCAGTTTACAATCAAAGATGACTAAAGAAACCTTAACATATTCATATTTGTGAAGCCGAAATCAGATTTGGACATCTTTTCTTTAAAAAAAAAAAAAGACTCAAAAATGATTAGCTGATTATCAAAATAGTTGGTGATTAATTTAGTAGTTGACAACTTATTATCACTGCAGCTCTATTCAAAATAGCTCATAACATAACCTTTTGGCCTGTACTATAACTTTGTGCAAACCTATCCTTTGTAAGCCTTGACACAACTGTTAAAAAAATACAGTTTTTAAAAATCACTAATAATATCACCATAATATTGACTAAATATGATATAAATGCACAACCAAAACATCTATATCATGAGTTTCCATAAATCAGTTTTCTTAATAACATTATTTACTCAACAAATCGAAAAATATTTAAAAGAAAAAGAGGGAAAAAAACAAGCAAAAAGAACTTAGTGTGACCTTCAGCAGAGAGTTTACAGGTTGTAAGATGCAGTATGTCAGTATATCACTCAAGAAATCACTATTCTGCTTCTATTTTTAGTTGTATCTGTTGCTCTGATATTTTTAAGGCTGATTAAAGGATTACTTCTTTTTCATGCAATAAGAGCTTCAGCTGAGGATGATGTCTTACCGTGATGGAAGCTGTGCCCATGTACCATGTCTGTTCCTTTCACAAACGGCTTCAGACTCAACTAATTCCATTTAGATTTAGGAATACTTGAAGAGAAAAAAAACAGATTGAGATGAGAGTTTTCACGCCGGGAAACCGCTCATACCATAGGCTACAACCTTTCGGTGGGGGAGGGAAAAAAAAAGCAAATTTACTTCCAGTGGGGGGGGAGGAAATCCTTGCAGATGTGTCACATCAACTAATCACCAGTTTCATATAGAACCAAAAACAGTTCTAAACACTCGCCCGATTTCCATCCAAGCGTTTCTAAAACCCTTTGGTGCTTTTGATGCACTGAAAGGATTAATAGTCCCGTCATCAGCCCTTCTCTAATCGCTCCACCTTTGCAATCTTCTTTTGGAAAATATCATGGACAGCCTTGTTTTGTCCTCTTTGGTCCCTGTATCAGGAGAGGGGATCCTTCAGGAGCATGTAAAACCACGCAACACTCATCTCTGCAGCGTTTTCTTTACTCTCTTTTTGGTGCGTAAAATCCCTTGGAAAACCACAGTTATGGGCAAAAAATTAACTGGATTTTCGTTTGGGCTTCATTTGTCGCTTCTGTGTCTTTCAGGGGGAAAAAAAGCTGTCAGTGTAGTTGTGAGTGCATCCCCTCTGTCTTGGCTCCTTCTATCAACTGGAGAGTCCCCGCAGCCAGCGGGAGTTAATGTATGATCTCCCTCCTCCTCCCGTTCATTCAACACTACAGCCGTCCAATGCGCCACAATCCTCACGTAGTTTTGACGCACGCATTGAAAACTTCTCCAGGACACGACTTCATCCAAACACACGCATGAACACACACAAGAAAAAAGTAGAAAGGGAAGTGCTAATGTGTGTTTACGTGCGCGCGCGTGTGTGTGTTTGAACAATAAACCGCGCCGCAGAATTCATTTCAGCTCGCCGCGATGAGCCGCGCGCCGAAAATGGAAAGGTAAGCAGAAAAGGCAATGAGATAGGAAATGGAATAAACAAGCAATAATGCACACATGTCAGAGAGTGAGCTCTATCAACATGAACTAACGCTGCAGAGTTAAATAGAAATCCAGCACTCTGTAGAAACTAGAAGCACCAAATCATGTCTTTCATCCTGCTTTGACTCATCAACACAGCAATAGCTTTGTTTCCGGTTAAAAACAACCTAATCCTCGCTTTTACCATCATTATAGTGGATCTTTTTTGTATTTAGGATGTAGGGGAGACCTGGGAGTTTTGTAACACCGGGTTAGTTGTAACATCGTCAGTTTGAACAATTATAAAAGTGCTGTGCTGATGTCATCGACTGGGTACACTCCCATTTCCTTTTTGAGCTCACAAGAGAAATGGCACATCTCAGTGAGCAACATTGTTAATTTTATGACCAAAAAAAAATTAAAAAATTAAAAAAAAGGATTTTCGAGAAAGAAAGCAAATTTTTTTTAATAAAGATTGTTTTTTGCCAAACGTTCATTTTATTCTGCCAACCCATTCTCATCCCAACTCGTCACACATCACTGATTTGTCACCCCTCTACGTCTAACACTAAAGCACAAGGTATGTATGTCAAGTGACGTCACTGAAGCGACTTGCGAGACGAAACTCACGTGACCTACATAACGATAAGTACCCTCAAACTTTGAACAACATTTTGGTTTCATATGGGACATGAAACCTGGTCTCCTGGGTGATAATCTGACTTTCTCCCTCTTTATACTACGTAAACAGCCCAGGGCATCTTATACAGCCAGCTAGCAGTTATCGTATGTGTCTGGATGAGTCGCACAGAGGCAGTGACAAATCGTCTGTTTCTCTAGTTCTCTAGTTAATTTGATGCTTTGCTTTACTCACCCCAGAAGCAGGGTAGGTTGTAACAACTGAAGACTGTATTTGACATTAACTCAAATAATCTGTGATTGTGTTGTAGATGTCCAATTGACCTAAACTAATGTTAGCAAGACACTAGTTAGCTTGTACTTTGCTCTGTGCTAGCTAGCTAATCTACATCAATCATTAGCTAGCCAATTACATCTGATAGCTAATGTTAGCAAAACACTAGCTAACTAGATAGCTAATTATGATTGCTAGTTCATCAGTTAGTGTGCTGCTAACACGTTAAAATGTAACATTTTTGAGCCATCTTTAAATTAGGCTTTCTTTTCAACTAGCACATAGTATATTTAAGTACAGGGAAGGAGGAACCTGACATGTTCTGCAGGGCACCAAATTTGTTCAACTGTTACTGGAGTACAGAACAAAAACAAACAAATATGGGTAACAAGAATCAACATTTGAGAGATCTAGCATAAACAACTGTTTTATTGATGCTCAGACTAAAAGTGTTCAGGTCTCCCCTACCCTAAAATACAGCAAAAAGCTCTAATGTATGGAACAACTGCCACCCAAGGTTATCATAGAAGACACCTTTGGAACAAATGGAAAGGTACAGTGAAGTGCACAGGGCAGTTTTTAGAAGTTTTTCTTATTTTTTTTTCCTTTCCTTTGTCTTTGTTTCTCAGAAAAGTAACAAAGACCCTTTACTTTCCTGAGGTGTGAGTGTCTGGATGTATGTATAGTGTGTAGTCGCTCTCACACCTGATGACAAAGCTGATCAGAGCGTGCCCAGGGACAAGTCAGGGGCTCAGGCTCCCAAAATAGTCTTGGCACCCAGCAGACAATATCCATCTTCAGATACTCTTGCTGCAGAGGCAATCTTGGACTTGGTCCCTCTGTGTGTATGTTAATGTCACTGGTTAGCATTTGGATCAGCTTAAAATACACTGTTAATGAACTGCCCTGATAGTGGATGCTGTTATGCCCATGACAGACTTAAGTACAATGACTTTGTCTCCTCTGTCTCTCTCCCTCTGTGTTTTTTTTTTTTTTCCAGCGCATAAACCCTCTTGAGATTTCTGAGATAAAGACTTACTATCGTCTCTAACGTCCTCCTCTTAATTACATCCTGTCCCAGAGATTGGCCTGTTACTCACTGCTCTAAAAGTGTTTGGTTTTATAACAGGTAATGCAAACTTTGCGGGTGCCACACTGACTTTGGGAATACGTGTGGGAGTGGGAAATCTCAGAACTCTTTTCAACTAATAGGCTCCTGCTAATCTGTTATACAGAGTGATTTAATGGACTTGGGATTTGGACCCCCCCAACGTAAGATCTGGAGCTTAGCCAGTCACTTTCTTTGCTACTGTACAATCAACTCCCATGAAACTTGAAGCCCACTGTGTATAGCGAGGCTCGCTCTGCTTTCCCCTAAATTTCACAAACACAACAAAGACGCGGCTGAAAAGAACTTAAAATGTCAATTTCGCTGCAAAGGCAAAGCCTATTATAGATCTTAAAGTCTGAGGGGATGTCAATAATATCTGCGCCAAAATACAACGCAGTGCCCAAAGCTTGTTATTGATTAACAGTGGTGCTGCTGTGGTGTCTGACAACTTTATAAGCACAACACCACACGTTTCTGATGGGTAAACTCGGAGATAAAGCAGCACAGCTATATGGGAATTATCCAAATGAGGCTTATCTGGCGCACTGTATGCAACAGTAGCCCTGGTGAATTTAACAGCAGCCTCCAGTTTAGCTCTCCAGCCTGTGTAAACTGTCTGTTTGACTGAATGGCACTGAGGCAGTGGGAGCATCGCACAGAAATAATTCATTCAACAGCAGTCTCAAAGTCTGCCATTTTTAATTAAGGAAGTCTATCATTTGGCCGGAGATAACTGTTGTGCTGTGTCGGCCTAACCTAAATTTGTAATTGTAATCAGTTGGGGGAAATGGGACATCCAAACGGGCGGGAACCATGCATTTTACATACAGCGCACACAAACAGGTGAACAGAAAAATACCTTACACATGTACTTATCTGTTTGCTGTTTTATCTTCAGTTAAAGGGGATAGTTTGGATTATTTGAAGTGGGGTTGTATGATGTACTAATCCATAGTCAGTATATTACCTACAGTAGATGCAGGCTTTGGAGAAGCAGAGAGGAGCACCAGCGCGGAAGCTAAGCAACAAAGTGCTGTGGACAGGGTCCGCAACAAAAAGGTTCATCTAAAACAATCAATATCAGTTTAAATTGATGCTATGTTTAGAATATTTTCAGTTTTAAATTGCCATCACACAGCCTTTTCTGACAGGAAACTGTCATTATATAAGTCAAATTTCACTCTCTCTAAACCAACCAAACTACAGAGGCAACATCAGTAATTTTACCTCACGAAACATAGGAGTTGCTGGTCTACTGCTGCCTCAATCTGTTTTTGCTTGTTCTGTTCATGTAAACCATTTGCCACACAGTCACACCCCAGTGCTTCACTACAGTCCTTCCTCCTTTAAAACAGTTTGCTCCATCTGTCGGTCAAAGAATAAGTAGATCCATATAGAACAGAATGAGGGACAAAAAAAATCCACAATATTTATTGATTAGAATACTTTGCGTAGAATCTTAAGACAAGTGAATGTTGACATAAACATAAATAAGAAATTTTAGAATATATAAAAGGTAGAAAATACTAAAACCTAAAACTGAGATTTGGGTCGGCTGCCTGGTAATTGATTTCAAATTCAATATTTAATCAAAAATTTGTGAATGTCAATCCATGAATTTACATCTTGCATTAGATCAGAGTTGTAATCAGTGGTGGACTGTAACTAAGTACATTTATATCAAGTACTGAGTTCCATTTTATCCAACACTGTGCTTCTTCACTACATCCCAGAGGCAAATACTGTACTCTTTAATCCACAAAGCTTTTATGACTTTTTCAGAGATACATGGACAGTGATGCTACAGATATTTGATGGTCTTATAGACCATGATGCATTTCTGTAGATTAAACTAGCCAACGGTGGCCTATAAAGTAGTTAAAATGAACTCAACCATAAACATCTACAGCAGTAAACAGCAGTAACATTGAAGCAACAATATTAATCTAAAAAAAACATCAGACATAATAACACTGACAGGGAACATTTTACTACAACATGAATACTTTTACTTTAAGTACATTTATCTGATAATATTTCCATGGTAGTGGTAGACCAACAACTCCTGTGTTCTGCAAGGTAAAATAACGGTATTTGTGTAATGGTTGGTTTGGAGAGAGCAGTATTTGGCTTTAATAAAGGCAGGTTTGCAGTCAGAAAAGGCTCTCTGATGGCAAAGTAAAGCAATGAAATATTCTAAATTTAGTGCCCACTTTAACTGATATTGATTGGTTTAAGTGAACCCTTTTTAAGTGGCTAAAATACCTTTTACTGCTGACCCTGTTCAAAGCAGCTCATTGCTTAGCTTTGGTGCTGGTGCTCCTCTCTGCTTCTCCAAACTGAGACCGTGTCAATCAACATCTAAACTGACCATTGTTATGTATCTCATACAACAAATATTCCAAACTATCCCTTCAGACATCATGATTGCTCATCATCCAGCGTCACTTTCATTACTACTCCGGCTTGTTTCCCGAACATCAAGGCTCATGAGCGTCACTTACTGAAAAACATGTAAAACAACAGTCACAACAAGTTTATTATCTTGTGGCACATACGAACCAGTGAGTAATTCATGTTTGCATCCTGTTCATTTGGCTCAGTTGTGATGAGTAAATTGGGCGTTCACCTTCTACTTAGTGTCATTCTAATGACACTGCCAGCACTGTTTCTTTTTGTCAGTCTAACAGGGGACAGAGCTAAAGCGGATAAACACTTAGGCTAATGCCTCCTGCCCGGTGGGACTCAAATTAACCTTATTAGTGATGCATTGAGCAGTTTGTTGGCCTAAAAAAAAAAACACCATTTATTTGTCATTCAAGGCGCCTTGTAGTTCATTAAGCAAGACCCAGTTACAAGAAAGGGTCGCCCTGACCACGGGTGAATTTTGAGCTGCTCTTTATGCTACATTAGCTGTCTGGGTCTCTGGTGATAGACTGCCTTTATCCCGGCCCTGCACCTGGAGCCAGTGGGAAAATAATTCCATCAGATGATAGCCCATAAACTACCTGTGGCTTCAGTTTTCTCGAGGTGCTTTTGTTAGTTTGCAATACAGAATGCCATTTTACGCCCTGTGCTCACTCCCGCTCTCTCCATAAAAAGTAGTAGACCATCTTATAATATGCAAAGTGAGGAAAGGTGTGAAAAATTAGATAGACACATGGTTTCAGGGGAAAAAAAACAACTCCGCAGAGGAGAAAAATATAAGGTATGTGCAGCAGAAAAATCATAATATAATGGAATGAAATGTCAATTAATCAAATTCCCCAAAGCCCAAGGTGATGTCAGCAAAAATCAACAGTCCAAACCCCCAAGATATTCAGTTTACTATTATAGAGGACCAGTTTTCTGATTTTCACTGGAAATCAATAATTAGTTAGTTACTAATTAAGCATTGGTATTAATAAAACTGCCTAGCTTAGTAATTCAGGCTAAGCAAAGAAATTCGAAGTATGTACTGTATCATCATCACTCCTTTATATATTAGTATACAGTATCCACACTGATTAGCTGTTTGGTGTATGATCACTTTAAACAGCTTGTTGCAGTATGAAATCATGCCACAGTGTCATGCATAATGACACATTATCACAGAACCTCATATGCGCCTCAGTCGTGCAGCACAGTAGAATATCTAACATTCTCCATGAACGGAGGAAGGCTGGGAACAAATAAAGCCTACTGGGCTGAGAAAGTGCAGATGAAGGTTACGCACTGTAACAGTCCAGCAAAGAGCAGAGTAGGAAAAACACAGCTCCCCATGCACCAACAGAAGCGAGGGAGAGCGGAGCGCACCACCCAATCACCTGATATCAGAAAACACTCAGGACAGATTGAGCCACAGAAAGACTGAGATACTTAATTAGAATTATGTAGTATGAGGAGAAAAAAAGTGACCACTTTCATGAGCAAATCAGAATGAGACATATGAGTCATATAAGACATGCAATACATATAAAACATCAACATTTACTACTGGAGGCAAAGGGTTTTCTTATTTCTTTAACATATGGGTCTCGTGACTTTGATTGGATGACTGTACATGTATAATAAGCATAGACAAAACATATATGACACATTACATATACACTTGAACAACAGTTTGAGCTGAAATGTTGGTGTTACGGTTTGAAGAAGCTGTATAATTACTGCACAGTGACTGTAAACTTGTGATGAAGCGTCAGAAGAATTCATTGTTGCTTTATTCAACTGCTTTTTTCATCATGTGTTCAAACAGTCCATGTATTGTATGTTGCGGAACATCGAGAAGGTCAAATGTGCTTTGTTAGCTGTGTGTATCATATTTACAGATGGAGGCAACATGAACTACGTGACCTTCAGGTGAAAAATGCTGTTTGTGTCACATAACACTGCATGGATACACAACAGAACAGCCTGTGCACATTTTTACATGCATTTTTTTTTTAAGTTTTGCGTTGTCACACATCTTTAGACTATTTTCAAAAATGTTTGCAATTGAGTGCCCAATCAGAACAAAACCCCGGACACCTGTAACATCTATAAATCGACCAGTGTTGCTAATTTTGACGATGCTAAAAATCACATTTTGCAAGATAAACTCCAAATGTTTGGTTCGAGCATACTTTCTTTTGAGGAATTAAAAAAAAAAGGCCTGAATGCTAATTTCACTTTGAACTGCTCCACATTCATCTCTCTCATGTCTCTTCAATGCTGTAACTCATCTGTCAATCACTGTGGCTTTATCCATCCAGCAATTAATCTCAGCCCAAGAGGGGCAGCTGCACTGGCTATGAACCTAAACGTCTGCTGAATTGCTACGCCTGGTCTGCAGATTTCTGCTCCAGTTATACTACTGAGAAGAGTTATATGAGAGGGCAAGGTTTTTGGTTTTTTTTGCACTTTTCAGCAGATCTTTTGTCTCTTTGTTTCCTCTGGATGTCTTTCACTCGGCCTTCCTGTCCATATGATCAAGCATGAGAGAAACAGTGACTTGCTGCTTCACAGGTGTCCTGGATTTGGGCAAACATACCCTCTGCAATCTGTTCTGCGCATCAAGCCCCATGAAGCCCCTGGGTTAAACTGACTGTGTAATTCATCATTTGACCTCATTAACCACTTGGTAGGGGGGGTGTCATACACTGTGGAGTGACACTCTGTGGGCCATAACACCCCCAGTGGGAGATTAGATGTCATACCGCTACCAAAACACAGAGTTCTTTGGATTGAGGTTGAGTGAGTGAAGCCAGAATCAGAGCGGACACTGATTCAGTCTACTGCTTATGTACACCATGGTTTGAATCAGATGCATGTCAAAACAAAAGAGTAGCTCTTATGTTGCATGCAGTGAATCACATTTGCATTTATTCACTAAATCTATTGCAACTGACTGTTAACCAATAGCTTAGCAACAATAAAGAGACACAGCAGGCCTGTCAAGCTTTGGATTTTGCACGCCAAAACATTGTTCATGTCAGTGATGTGCTGTCAGGGTAGGCAGTGCCTCACCAAAGCTTAAAATAAATATTGAGATTACATGATAATTGTATCTATTGATCAATTCTCCATATTCATCATGTCATTTACACAGCTCGCTCTCAAAAGCAACCATTCTTGAAAGCTGAGGCAGGGCCTCCGTCTGTTTTAAGGTTGCAGCGACATTTTTATGGATTTGTGTATGCATTGTCAGTTGTCACACTGTGGTTGAACAATCATCAGTTAGGCAAAGACTGACCTGCCTCAGCCTTACAGTCTACGGCTATTCCGTGTCACCACACATGACATCCACTCTTCATTCCAGAACGCAAAAAGCAAGAGTAAAAGTATAAGGAATTCATTTAACTGTGTTTTTCTGACATGAGCCGCAAATGTTAGCATGCCCATCTGACTAGCTTACTACCTACTGTACATGTAGAGTTATTTCTAAATGTCATTAGCTAACTACGCTTTGTGGGGTTACGTGGAAAACTACTCTGTCGAGACTCACCTGTTGGGAGCAAAGTAACCTATATCAGAGTTTAGAATGGCTTCCAGCTTTTTATTTGGTTTAGAGGAGTTTACAGTCCAGCAACTCAACGTCATAAATCTAACCACTGTTGCTCAGCATGTTCTTGGCCTATAAAAAGCACTCAGTTTTTCAAATAACACTGTACTCTTACACAGAGGTGCGCAGAGACTACCACAAATAAATAGTTAGCGGGCGGACGTTTAGCTCAGTGGGTGGAGCGTCCGACCCATGTATGGAGGCTATAGTCCTCTGCAGCGGCCGCTGGTTCGACTCCCGCCTTCGGCCCTTTGCTGCGTGTCATCCCCTCTCTTTCTGCCCTGTTTCCTGTCTCCTCTTCAGCTATCACTATCAATAAAGGCACAAAAGGCCAAAAAAATAATTTAAAAAAAAACAAAAAAAACAAAAACAAATAAATAGTTAGCTTAATTAGCACAAAGACTGGAATAGAAGGAAACAGCTAGCGCAGCTACGGAAACAAAGTCCACCCACCAGCACCTCTAAAGCCCACTGATTACCACGATATCTTATTTATTTATTCTGTACAAAAACAGAAGTGTTAAAACAACACGCTGAGGTTTTACAGGTGCAACGTAAGCTAACTACTGGCTGTATTACAATAGGACTAACTAGCTCTATCCTGCAATACACAACCCAAATTAACACAGTGCACTATGATTAAGACGCACATGCATGATCCGGGTCTGACCTTGTGGGACTGCGCATATTCTAATGCACAATGCTTAAGTAAAAATAAAGAAATTAGTGATTTTGCTAGCCTACTGTTTATTGCTTTGTTATTAGGCGAGGCTCACGCGCAGCCTCAGCTCGCACCAGTGGAGCAGCTGCAGAATACAGGAGTGTGAATTAGTAAAGTGTCCTTTGAACATATTTTCTATCAGCAATATAGTGTAACTATTGACATTTGCGGCGTGTGTGTGTGTGTGTCTTGCACATAGCTGAGGTACACACACATTGCAATCACAAAATACCTTCATATATGTTTAACAGCCGTGCGCACACGTATGTCTTTAAAGTTGATCTCACTAATAAGGAAAGAGCAATTATTGTTATAGTTGTAAATCCCGATAAATCTCAGACCTGCAAAGTGTGCGCAGGACGGGATCGCAACTGTCAGGTCGCCTTTAACAGATCAGTCAGCTAATGACAGCTGGAACAGCTGTAGTCTTTGTGTCTGTGTGTTTATTGGGATCCAGAAAAACAAGGATGAAACAATTATGATTCATATCATACAAAATGAACAAGACGTTATATCTGATAGCACGAGACCGGCCCGACCAGGGGAGAAAAAGGTCTGTGCTTCTGTTAGAGCTGGTTGGATATATCCGTCCGTAATTTTGCGCACTTCAAACTTCAGAAACACTTTCTGATTCTGTTTCCTCCACCTACAGTAGTATTAGCGGGACAGAGGGGCGAGGATGGGAGCTGGATTTAAGAATGAAGAGGAGGAGAAGAAGGAGGAACACGGACTGCGTAACTGCTCCTCAATCCCGCTTCTTGAACCAGGAGGTTTCCTCCTGGTAAATCCCCCGTCATGCTGGCACGCCTGCTTCTCAAAGGTGATGACAGCTTTGAATAAAACAAACACCTTGAATAAATTAAATCCATTGGCTTCTTTTCCCGGGATAGAAAAAAAGTCAAATTTTCGGGAAAAATATTAATCCCTAGTCTCCATCCTGCTCGTGTGGTGTAATCCAAGTGTCCGTGAGCTGCAACATTAAAATTTAACCACAAAAGATGCCATTTACACCATGTTTTTAGCTGAAATGTCAACTGTAGCCTCCCAGGTAGTATGTAAACATGGCGCCAATGTATCACGAGACTTCGTATATCTCTTAATGGATGCACATGTGAAAATATAACGAGATTGACGGCATGTTTACATGCTACCTGCTACAGTTGACATTTCGGCTGCTGCTGGAGAATGTAGTGGAATAAAAAATAAAATATTTGTCCCTGATATGTAGTAAAGTATAAGTATTAAGCATAAAATAGAAATACTCAGGTAAAGTTGAATTTATGTGCACTATAATGACTGAGCGAATGAATTTGTTTTAACTAAATTATTTTGATGTTTTTCTATAAGTTTGATTTAAATATAATAATAATTAGTGCCTGATACTTGACTTCACCACCTTAATACAAGTGATTA
>JAJHUR010113427.1:0-46900 GCA_027495735.1 Lutjanus campechanus | reverse complement strand
ATTTATTGGAGCAAGTGTGTCGCAACGTGGTGCCAACGTGGCTTCTCCTTTCATCAAAAAATAGCTACTTTTAGAATTAATATGTTAAAATTGTTCCTGATAACGTTAATTTCATTCAATAAGTGCAAGTTCAGTACGGACATGTAATAGGTCTTAAATATCATCATAATGGTCTTAAACAGGTCTTAAAATGTCTCAACTCGTTGAAACCTGTACAAACACTGTGTATGAGCTGGTGGATGAGGAATACGTATGCTTAAAAAGATGCTCTGTAAACTTGTTATGGATTGTCTTCTGAAGTAAGGAGTAGGTATACACTGACTTTATTTTTGATCAAGAGGAGGAAACACAAGCCAAAGGCAGAACAAGAAGAAACCTTCTCTGTCTGACCAAATGCAGCCAGCAGCAGCATTATATAACCTCTTTACACTAGAACACGAGTTTCTTGGTTTTCTCCGGGGACTCTGATCTGGTTTCCTATTTCAGCCATGTGTGTCCCAGTCCAGTCCTGCGTTCAACCAACAAACCTCATGATGTAGGATAAGGCCTGAGGCAGTTTTGGCTTAAGAACACATTTATGCATCAGCCCCAAACTATTTCATTTCTGGACTGAGCTTTTTTCTTTTAAGTTCCAAAAAAAATGACCAGTCCCTTCTGTTTTCTTATGTATGCAGTCTCTTTTTAGAGACATTTTCCTTGTAATTTCTCTTTTATTGTCAGCTGTGCAGAGGACAATGACTGCATTTGTGTGAGGAAAGATCTATAGCAGCTGAGCTCTCAGTATTTATTCTTTGTGTGCAAGCAACACAGATTTGCTCCTGTCAAAGTGAACTTTATTGTCAATTCTGCCATATGTGCAGGACAAATAACGGATCGAAATGCTGTTTATCTCAGACCCCCAATGTAAACATACAGTACAGGTAGTCAAACAACGGTCATAAAAATACCAGGATAGGAACAAAATGCGCAAAAAGTAGCCAAACACACACACACACACACACACACACACACACACACACACACACACACACAATTTACTAGAAAAGTACAAAGAATTTAAATATTTACAAGTTAAGCAGGGGAGTCAGAGGGGGCAATAAAATAAAGAATAAAATAAAAAACAAAGAAAAACTGCAAATATAGAGAACTGTAATGATAGTATGAACTGCACCGAATAATACAATATTAATAATTATAGTGCAAATATAATAAATAGTGCAAATACAGATGTATAGATGTGCGAGTAATATTTCATCGTCAGGATGCGATTATTTAATGGAATTTAAAGATTATTTCTAGTTTGTTATTCCATTATGTAATAGATCTGACATTCCACTGGTGTCCTGCTTTACACCGCGCATGAAAACTTAAGAGAAGATGATTTATAATCTATTTTGAAGTTTTCTCCTGTACACTGTTAGTTTTCCCTCTCTCTCACTCACCCTTTCTCTACTCTCCTCTTGCGCCTCTCTCGTCCTCCCTGTTCTTGAAATGTTCTGTTTGATATTCATTATTTTTATAGCGTGCATATAAAGCTCAGAATAGATGAACATCCATCTTTACAGCCCTGTTTTCCTCGGTGGCGCAGCCAACTGTTTTATACGATTAAATTGCCATTTTGAGCTGTTGTGGCTAGTAAAGAAAGCACACAAACTGACTTCTGTGCTGAGAATGTGGTCTGTGTAGTAAGGAACCAGTATTCATTAACAGAATAAAATGGTCATGGTCCTGCTGAAGTAACGACCTTTAACCCTAAAGTTATGGGTGATTTTCTGTTTATCACTAATGCAGTAAAAATAGCAGGGACTCTGTATGCAGAAGGAATCTCATCAGATAACATAGTTGTTCAAAGTATTTGAGGTCATGCATAAAAAAAAGCCATGTTGTTACCAGTCAACAGGAAAACAAGTTAGGGAAATCTGTCAATTAGTTCTGGCATCGACTCATTTCTCTTGGTCTGCCTTAAATTAGATCTGCCTAGTTTTTAGTAGAAACTGGCTTTGTCTGCATCTGTTTTATCTCCATAACTTTTACAGACTTGCAGGGTAAAGCTACCTTATTACCCTTTGCTGCTATTTATGTGAGTGTCTCTAAGTACACTCACGTGCATGCTAGCAATTCAGTTCTTACAAAATTAAGAGAATATTATGAAACTAAAAACTAAACTTGTAATTTAGTTTTATAGTTTAATTGGATTTCATTCATTCTTTAATGTGCAGAGTAGAAAGTGGCTTATTGTGAACAGTGTCTGTGCTTCAGGGAAACTATAACTGACATCTAGCAACTCTTACTAATCATGTTAGTTTGTACAGCTAATGCATGAATGTGTCAAGATCACAAGATTAACTAAAACTGTCTTACAGTCTTTGTCAGCAGAGATGGCAATGGATGTAAAAATTATTTGTTGCACTATCTTGACCTTAAGTTGCAATGTAAGGATTTAAATTTGGTTAGATAATTTTTTTCTTTGTCATTTGGTTTTTGTTGCTAAAGTCTGTGTGTATTTCCAACCCAAGTCAGCAGTCTGTTTCATGCTTAAGACAAACAGTTTACTGGAAAGACTCCTCAAGTGGAAACTTTAAGATATCACTTTCAAAATACTGGATCGTGCTTGTTTGGAAGGTGAGCATGAATTATTTTATTATACCTTGCAGATATGGCATATTTTACCTCCTAGAAGAGACCAGTTGTTGGAGAAGATGTGGGGAACAAGCAGCAAACTATACACATACCCTTTTAAGTGTCCAGTATTGATGCCCTTCTGGGAAGAGGATGAGAAAACCTTAAAGTATATCTTTGACTTACATGTGAAACTAAGAATTTCGGGGGGGCGGGTATTAACTTAGTATGGAAGGTCTAATCTGCTGACATGCTTCAAACACACCTGTTTGGAACATTTCACAGGTAAGCAGGTTCATTGGCAACAGGTGATAGTATCAGTCATTCATAAGCAAGGATGGGGTGAGCTGTCATGGACATTGTGATGTCCAGGCTAAAGAGGAAAAGGACCATTCAGATTATTACCAGCATTAAATTAAAAAGAAAAAAAAAACTGCATCTGTGATGGTATGGGGTTGTGTGTTAGTGCCCTTAGCATCATGACTAACTGTCACATCTGTGAAGGCACCATTGATGCTGAAAGGTACATACAGGTTTTGGAGGATATGCTGCAATCCAGACAAACAGTGTGGCTTCGAAGTAAAAGAGTTTCAGATACAAGACTGGCCTGCCTGCAGTCCAGACCTGTCTCCCATTAAAAAAGAGTGATTCATTATGAAGCAAAAAATAGAACAACAGAGATCCCGGACTGTTGAGCAACTGAAGTCGTATATCAAGCAAGAATGGGAAAGAATTTCACTTTCAAAACTTCAACAATTAGTGTTCCGAGTTCCCAAACATTTGCTGAGTGTTGTTTAAAGAAAAGCTGACGTAACCCAGTGATAAACATGCGTCTGTCACAACTTTTTTGGAACGTTTTGCTGGCATCAAATTCAGAATGAGGTTATATTTACAAAAAAAACTATGAAGCTGACCAGTTTAAACATTAAATATTGTGTCTTTAAACTTTATTATTATATTATATCATATTGAATATAGGTCTTTTTTTTCTTTTGCAAATCATTGCGTTCTGTTTTCATTTAGGTTTTAGACAACGTCACAACTTTTTGGAATTCAAGTTTGTATATAAAAAAAATCCCAAAATATGCAGTGTACTCAAAGAGTCAATTATCTGTAATGATGAACATTTAATCTTTGCAATAAAGCAATTTTTTTGAAAAAACAGAGAGACAAGTAGCAAAGATGGCCTAGTCCATTTTGATTTATGCACAATGTTTTAACTGCCATTCTCTTTGTATTGCTCTTCCTCCTCGTCTTTCTGTGTCCGTCCCTCTCAGTCAAACTCTCACTCTTTGTCTCTCCTTCCGTAATCCTCTTCTTTCATAAGAAGAACAGAGCTTCTCTTAGCATCAGGCAGTAATTCAGCCTCAAACCTATTCTCCATGCCTCTTTGATACACACATTAGGCCCTGCGTGTGCGTGTCTGTCTGTCTGTGTGTGTGTGTGTGTGCGTGCGTGTGTGTGTGTTCCTTTTGTGCAGTCCACTCACTCTTCTAAAATTTCCACATTGTTTCCTTTGGTAAGCAGCAGGGCTCAAATGAGTCTCTGTTTTCAATTCTTTTTTTTTTTTTCCTGAACCCATCACTTGTCACAGAAAAAGCTCCACTAAGTGTCAAATGCCTTTGAGCGGGTGAACATCTCTTTAATTTGACTGTGACTGTGTTTATTTTAGCAATTTGGTTAATTTATTGAGGCTTCTCATGTTGTGCCCTATTTGATGCATTCAGACGAGCACTTAGTGAGCATGTCAGACCACTTTGAATAAGTGCACTGAGGCCTTACTGTTCACAGGCTTTGGCTCCCAGAATGTTATTTGTAGAGTGTAATTGTCTGTTTGCATAACATAACGACGTCTGATATTCTCTTGGAAATATCTGCTTACATTCTGTGTAGACAGATTTAATGTTTTGGGATCACTGAAAAACAAACACTTCACTCTGAGGCTTTTTGTGCAATGTAAATTGCTCGGCTGACTCGGCCCAAAGTGTTCTCGGCTGAAAGTGGACGAAAGTGTGACAGGAAGCGGAAAGCAGAAAGTCATGAGAAAAGTGCATTTAGTATTATTCATTTACCCAGTCATTGATTATCACAGCACAACCATAGTATTCAGTTGTGAATCTGAAAATAATGCTGTTCAGAAGCTCTTTGATCGCATGCCTGTGTGTTTGCATCTGTGCACATGCAGGTGAAGGTGAATAACGAGGTTGCCACAGGAACGGGACCCAACAAGAAGGTGGCCAAGCGGAACGCAGCCGAGGCAATGCTCCTGCAGCTGGGATACAAGGCCTCCACAGTCCCTCAGAACCCCACCGAGGTACAAACTTTACTTCTCTTGCTTAAACCAGCTTGTATATTTTATAGACAGTTTATATACATGCCTGCCACTCTGTTAATTTATTTCACTGCCTGATTACAGTAAGTGTGGGTGGTTTGTAGTTACATTAGGTCAGTGGTTTTCAAACTCTTCCTGGCACGACCCCTTTCAGAAGCCGAAAAATGTCATCCATGACCCCCCCACCCCACCCCACAGTGGCTCTACGCCCCCCACCTCCCACTTTAGGAAACACTGCATTAGGCTGTCAGTGCTCTACTGAGGAAAAGAAGCTTAAGTGATCACAAGACTGCAGCTTATGATCATTTTCATTATCAGTTAAGAAGAAGCGCAGTTGTATGTATATCACATGCAGGTGCAAGGCTGTTGGAAATAAGCAAACTGACTCCAAACCACAAACTGGTTTAGATAGACAGCATTTTGACCCCAGTGGAATCTTCATCAGGTCAAAATGAATTTTTTAAAAAAAGAACACCACAGTCACATATACCTACAGGCTCTGTGATGATAGGTGTAGTTAAGCATCCAACCCACCCAGGTTGATAAACATCACAAAACGAAAGGAGGATGAAAGGAGGTTTTGGTGCACAACAGTATACAACTACTGCAAGCATAAATGGAAGATTGCCAATCAAATATAGAATATATTTTAAAAATATGAATAATATATTATTTATTGGGTTGGATACTTAACTGATTAATTGTGACATTTTTAATGATAATCAAAGAAAAAAAATCATCAATAATGAAAATAAAATTAGTTGCATCCCTAATCTTTATGACATCTCTGAGATACTTGCATCAAAAATTTAGGTGGTAAAACTATAAATATGAAACTGTCACACATAGTTGATGCAAACCCACAGTTGTTGAGTAAACATGCATTAAGTAGGTCAAGTAGATCACTCTTCGTAATATTATTTGAGCATGAGTGTTTCTAAAAATGCAGAATACAGATGTATATAGGACGTATTGCAATTGGTATTCAAGCCATGGCAGCAGCAGGGTTCTTGTGCAGCTGTATGCTGAAGGATTTCATAAATTCTCTGCTGCGCTCCTATTGTCTGTACACTATCTCGCCTGTACAGCACTGTGCAGAATTCAAAAAATCCTGATACTCAGACGATTCTCAGATTTATCACGAGTTCCAGTCCTACTGACCTATTACGCAACCTGCCCAGCTCCCCTGAACCGAACGTGTTTTGCAAGCAGCCATTGATCTCCATCATCTTTACTCACCTCATTGGTTTTTAAGCTCAAGGGAGCAGATTCAGATAGAGATCACGTTACATAACCAGGCTTTCTGTAGAATATTCATCGTTCCCCGGACAGCTCATTAGTTTGATGTGTGCTGCTGCATATATCTTATTCAGACAGCCATATACACCATATAGCTAAAGGATGACACATTGCTCTTATCAGAATCAGTGAAGTTGAGTCGTTTTCTCTAAAGACAACAACCCACTTTGCAGTCAGTACTTCCCTTTGCCTTCATCATCATACTAAACAGTCAAGCTCTGGCTTTATTCAGTTTGGTCTTCTATGTAGTTACCTCTGATAAATGCCCAAAGCTTCACATGCAAGTCTTCAGCCGCATATCCATTGCATAACTTTCCCCAGGGGCTAGGAACCCTTGGAGGAACCTAATGTATTTCTACTGCAGAGACCAGAGTCTGAATTTCTCTCTACGGACATTATTTTACCCCTCAACCTGGAAGACACCTGGAACTTTTAGACCCAGGAACTACTTTTCAAGGAACTAAAAGGTTCCTTTAGCACATCATTATTTGTGTAATTCATGCTGAATTTTGTCCTCAGTGTAAATGTTCAATAAGTCCTGAAATGCATCAAGTTCCCTCAAAAGTTCCTAGCCCCTCTGCAAAGGAACCTTAAGGTTGGGGCTTGTAGCATTGATTGGTCAAGTACTTGAAACATTTAATTTCAGACACCATTTTTTAAAAGTCTGCAACCACAAACCCTTTTTTCTTTTTTTTCTTTTTTTTTTTTTTTGGTGCATTGTGCTTCAACACATTACCATGAAGAAAGCATACAACAGATGGGCTGACGAAGCCCGGGCCTTATTGAACATTTGTGCTGAGGAAGAAATCCAGCTGGATTTGCAAATGGTGACCCACAATGATTAATTGTATGAAAAAATAACCTTTAAAAAGCTCTTGCTTTTTCATACATCCGTGGACTAATTTGCCCTATCTTCACAAGTCTTAAGACTGGTGGAAAAGCAGGCAGCTGTAGGAACCTTTTAATTCTTTGAAAGTGAAGCGGTGTTTCCACCCACAATACCCAGAATATCCAGTTTTCATTAAATTTAGTAAAATGAGCCCGGACTTTTGAATGTTTTGCCCTTTGAGCTGTACATAAATATCAATAGCAGCATCATTTGTCCAGGAGCTTATTGGCATTTCGGTACTGACAAGTCAGGAACTGGTTCTGGATTATAAGTACTTCTCAACGCCTGGGACTAAAGGTTCTGAGTACTTTGGGTGGAAACACGCCTTTGAAAGTGTTGATTCCCCTACACACTGAAAACACTCCGGTTGCATGTGACGACAAGGAAATGTCAAACTTCGCCCACAAGTTATCAAATTTCTTTACGCATCATTGTATGCTTTACTTGTTAGCCCTATAAACTACTATGTTTTGATGTCTAAGGTTTCAGATTAATGAGAGTCTGCTGTAGTGGAAATAAGCAGTCTCACTGTTTAAGCAAAATCCTGGCAGGAGGTGCGACCTTTCTGGTTACACTCAAGAGTGAATATTTAGACAGAAAGGAGTTAGTGGCTGATACATGGCTGTGCATTGGCTTGACGGTCTGCTTCTCACTAGATCCTCAGACAACCTCAAGCTCTATGGAATGATTAAACAGCTTTTGCCGAACCCCTGTTTTGTAGGACAGATTTTGCTTTCTTTAGATTTCTCTCTTCCTTCCCTGCCTCCCCTTCTGTTGGGAGATCTGCTGCACTACATTCCCACAGTGCAATTGTGGGTGATCTGTGCAAAAGTGTGAAGAGACTTGAGGGGTTGTGGTTTAAAACAAATGCACCCCACATTTGTTTACAGCCTTGTCACACACATCAGAAATGATTTGTTTTTCAGTTTCACACACGCGTTTGTGGCTGTGTATGTTTGTGCAGGCAGACACGCATACCACAGCACAAGTAACACACTGAATAAGAGCCTTTTTTAGTTACCAAACTCTGACAGCCCCCCTAATTAAGTAGCTGGCGTAGACAGACACTAGGCTCCTTAAGCATCCCCTCCTGTGAGCGTTCGTCTCTTTGTGGCCTGAACAGTAGGAAGGAACTCGTCTGACATGCGTGAAGAAAGCTGTCTGTTCAAGAATCTACATCTCTCTTACCTCCCCCTTCTCTCCTTCTCTCTGCATCACTACAGATGGACAACAAAGGCTGGAATGGACAAAAGGCGTCATTTACCGAAGCGACAAGTAACAGTGAGTATCGGCACGTCTCCCTGTGTCTCTGTCCATTTCCTTCTCCTCCTCCTCTCCAGCTCTCCGTCGGTCCCTCCATCCTGCAGGTGGTTTTAGCTGCCGAGATGGCCCGGCGTTTAATCTCTGTGACTGGTCAATGGGCTTCTGACTGTCAGCTTAATCGGCCGTGCGTCCTCGTGGGGAGCCTGCGAATTCAGGCTCATTCACACAGGCTTACAGGGCCGGCACACTGAGGCCCTCCAGGGAGTCCCCCCACTGCCTTCCTGTGCTAAAAAAACGTAGCCTTTCACTCAGGATTAACACACAAGCACACTGGAGAGCAGATGCACACACACACATACCCATAATCCTGCACACACCGAGACACAAAACGTTGAGGAAGGATATATGATGATATGATATGAGAATATATATCTCACTTGGCTGTGTGTCTCTTTCACATACCAGCTGTAGACAAAATAAGATAAAGAGCTCATGAAAAAGTGCTGTAACTTTGAGGCAACTTAATCATCATGACAAACACTGCAACAAATGTAGTTTAAAGGTAGAATCAGTAGGATTTGTCCAAGATGTTCTTAAACTCATTAGAAAGATAGCTGATTGTTGAGTCTCATTGCCAGGACATCAAATGGGTGCCATAAGTGATGAGTTCAGAGAAAAGTCTATACATTTTTTCGGATAATATTGCATATCATGCCTTTAAAGTGCAATATATTGTACATTATATTGTACTTTATACTATATTTAACGCCCAACACAAGAAGCACAATGATGTCACTTTTGGTGTGTGCACCATCGTGCTGGGGACACAGCGCAGATCGTCCACCTCCTGTACAGATCATGGATGCTGCCACTTTCCCTCCTATCTGTTTCAAATTAAAAGTTGTCAAGCGATTCATACTTGACATGGTCCAGCCATATACTAGGTTTTTACCTAGTCTTGTTTGTCCCTGCAGTTTAGTCCAGCCCACATGATCCAGTCTGTTAGTATGCTAACCTAAGATGGTAAACATGGTTAACATACTTTCTAAACATCAGCGTGTTAGCATTGTTAGCATATCATGATAAAGTTAGCATTTAGCGCTGCTCCCCAAGCACAGCTTCATGGAGTGCTAGTGTGAACAGTGGTGGGCAAAAACAATATTAATAATAATAATAATAATAATAATAATAATAATAATAATATCAAAAATTGCAGAAGGCAGGTTATCACATTTAATCTGTCATAGGGGAATCCAAGAGGAAGCTTTAGCCAAATTTTTTCAATCATGGGGGCGCCAAGTTGCTGCAGTTGCCACCCTTTGAATCTGCCAGTGGGTTTAAACTCTGTCCCATTTAGTGTCATGGTGCATTTCAAGCCGACATGTCAAAATACAGATTACCAGACTCTTTTTTTTTATTGCTGACAAAAGCTGCTATAGCTGCAGGTATAATGCTGCTATATTGTATAAGATTCCCCTTGCTGCAGTAAGCTGAGAATAACATGTTTACTTAACAGGTCGCTGTTCGTCTGTCTCTGTTAAAGATGAAATGAGATAAGAAACAAATGCAGACATGGAAAAACAACCTCCTCAGTCATCAACTCATTTGGGAAAAAAAGGATCTATTTATGGATATTTTAAACTGAAGACAAACACAAAATGGTGTCATGACAGTATTTATGTATGACTTTAAACAGGAATATAATGCCTTAAGGGACATTTAATTTATAGACTGGGATGGGACTCTTAACTAAAAAGCATAAGGATGCAATTTTGTAGGAAACAGCTGGTCTCTATCAGCTGTATCTGTTGTTAAGCTGGCTGTCTTGTCTGTAATCAAAATAAAAACAATGAAAAAGCCTTCCTCTCACCAAAGTCAAATGCTATTTCAGGACTTGACACTCTATTTTCAGTTTACTGCTCTCCGGAGTCCGGCAGCATCATTATTTTTCCATTTCTTCCTCGTTGTGTGGGAGTTAAGTAGAATAATATTTATTACAGGTGTAAAAATGCAAAGAATTCATTGTCATGCTGCTTAAGCAGATTTATGCGCATCGTAATATCTGAGCTTGATTTGTTGTGATGTCCCAACTTGATAAAAGGATGCACGGCAAGCAGTCTCACTCTGAATGCCAGCAGAGTGAGTGCCAGCAGCTTGAGAAAGAGCAGTTTAGGGGACAAATGAACAGTGTGTGAGATGTGGAGCAGCAGAGTGGAAAACAAACAGATAGCCTTATTAGATCCGAATGTGCTGTCGTCACTCGGCCCTAATGGAGGCTTTTGGCAGGGCCGCAGTGCTCTGACATTGGGTATCCAGCTTCAGCCTGGAGAGGAGAATGAAGGTGATGTTTCAGCTTTCTCATGTTGAAAAGTACAAAACAGATTGGTAAGACTAATCTTTCTGACATGCTCATTGCTGGTTTAGACTCGATATACACAATCCAGATGAGAACCGAGTCTCTGCCACAACTCAAACAGCACTCAAATGTGTGATTTAGTCCAATTTTCTCAAAGATATATCATCTAAATTATGTTTATAGATAAATGGTTGTTCCCTTGGATAAACTAGTCTGGTGGTTGTGGTTTCTATGGTAGCTCAAGCTCCAGGAATTGCCCAATACCTCCGGAGCAGAGACCCCTGGGAAACGAAGTCTTTCTTATTTGGTGATTATTCCCATTGTTGACTTGGAGCGTGCCTTTGGTCCACTGCCATTCGCACTCATAGTTTATCTCACTCTCAGCATGAGGCTTAACTATCTGCTAATTACCTCTTTAAAGTTGCCCAAACCGCACAACACTCACACGACGTTAATGTCTGAATAATGTTTATTGCATAAACACCATTCACAACTCATTCAAACAGATACAGCTGGTCTCAGTTTTCTGTGTGTGTCTGTGATTGCTGAATGGAGGATGTTTCTGGTTTGTCCCATTGTTTTGATTGACTATGCAGCTTATTGAATAGAAGTGGGAATAACTAAATCAGTTTACAGAATAACAGTAAACTCAGTTAAAATAAGCTCTCTGGCGTCAGAATTACTGTAACATCTTCTGTGTGATAAAAAGTGCTGAGAAAACAAATAAAACGTGTTGTTTGCCTTCAATCATTTCTGTGAAATCAAATTTTAAAGCTATTTTCACATTCGGCCCTTGAAAGACTTTACAAGTGTTTAAATTACAGGAGCTGTTTCACAGCTAGGTTCCTTTTGCCTCTTAAATACAATTTTATAGGGATTTTAAAGTTCAAGTCAACACCAGCTGACAATCCTTTTGTTGCTGACCTCCAGTGGTTTAACTTCTTGCCTTGCGTAAAGTGCACTCCAGGGTTTGTCAGCATTGCTGGGTGTGGGTACAGATGCAGCAGAGCACACTTCTGACCACACCCTTCAGTGATGCTGGGCTGTAGGTGCAACAAGCTTGAAGCGTTCAAGCAGAGAGAGCATTTTCTTACCCTGGTACTAAGTTACTCTTTAAAGATTTCATTGCTGGTTGATTTGCAGACTCCTGGTTTTAATAATACAGGTCAGTTTAAAATTACTCATGTGTCAACTACTGGAGGCAGGAAACACAGTTTGGGCAGCTACTCTGCCAGAAATGCAACAGAAGAAGAGCAATTTGAGTATTTGTTTCAGTGATGTATTAAAGGACCAGTGTGTAGGATTTAGCGGCATCTAGTCATAAGCTTGCAGATCACAAACACTTTGCTGTTCACTTTCCTTCTGAGCGAGCAGGAGAAAATATGGTGGTCGCCTTGCACCCAAAAAGCGCAGAACGCCCTATATATAGAGCCAGTGTTTGGTTTGGATACTGTAGAAACATGGTAATGTCCATGGAAGAGGACTCGCTCCCTCTGTAGATCTAAACAGCTTATTCTAAGGTAACAAAAACACAACAATAGGTGATATTGCACTCATGAAGACATACTTAGAAATATTATATTCCATTTCTGCCGTATTCTGTCAATAGAGCTCCATAAATCTTACACACCGGCTGATCATGGTGTAGCAGCCCATTCCCATTCCCAAAATGTCAAACGCAGATGTTTTGTCACGCACCTCAGTGACTCATACTGACAAACAACATTAATTACATGTTAGGCTTTCTGGCAGCGTCTCATACAGTCACAAGGGTACCTTGAGCATTACTATGAGACACTGAGGGTCATGACAAAGCAACACTGGGAGTTGACAGGCTGGAATGAGAATGCGTTGGTTTCATTGAGCATCTAATATTGACGAGGATGGATTTACATTGGAGTTAGCTGAAAGCCTGGTGTGCCTCATGCATACACTTCTAAGTACCTTATGTGCCTGTATGACAGTACAGTCAAGAATTGACGACCTGGGATTGACGGGTTAGGGTGTCGCTAGAGAGGTTTTGTACTGTAGCTAAAACATCTGCTGTGGGCCAAAAAGTATTTTCCCCATAGACTACCATTATAAAAGAAACAAATAGAAAATAAAATGTTTAATTTAATTGACGGTGCCACATCTTGGAGTTTGGTATTTAATTGTTATAATACATCCTAGGTCTGTTTAAATGTTCCTAAACGAACAAGGCTGTAAAGATTCACGCTGCCACATTGTCTTTCGCATTACACTGAATCACATGCTTTCATTGGCTTTTGTCTTCTGTTTTTTGTGAATCCCTTGTGCTGTAATTTCAATCCTGCACCGGAAAGGCGGACTCCACCAATAACCGTTAAGACTAAAATAAAAATTTGCTTACAGAATGCAGCACAGTGTGGTTATTGGTGAAAAAACATTGTCCATAAATGGTATGAAAATGTTTTGGATTATAATGGTGTGGTGGTAAAATGGGTTAGTTGTGTCATAATGGTTGTTTTGTACCCGAGCTAACATACAAACAGGTCTGTACAAAGCTGTCATTGGCCAGCTATACCACTGCACATAAAGAGCGTTGCTGCATTATGTAAGGCACAGTGGAAGAAAATAGGTAAATGTGTCACAGGCTGTTCTTGCTCTTCCACATAAAACATGCTCACCTCACAAACATTCATTGTACTTGCGCGCGTGTGTATTGAAGTGCGTGGTTGTGTCCTTTGCCCTGTGTGAGCCGTGGGATGCAGTGCTACAACAAACAGGGTGGCTTAGAAGACAGGAAGGGAGTGTAAAGAGAAAGAAGAAGAAGAAAAAGAAGTAAGAAGAGAGTGATTTTTCTCCCTTCTATTCCCATGGGTATTGCAGCAGGGCTTTTCACTTGAGTTGCCACATTTCATTTCCTGCTGTGCATATTTGTGTGTGTGTGAATGTGTGTCTGTGCGTTGTGTGCATGTGTGAACTATGTGAGGGTCTTGCTCCACCGTGGTGATTTATAGCGGCGGGCTCCGGCCCTATCTGTTTTCGATCAGTCTCATGCTTGGGCTCTGGCTTCCCTCCAGCGCTCCCCTGGCCCACCGGACGCCGAGTCTGGGTGGGACCCCTCCAAAAACTGCCTGGAACCAGCACCGCAAACACACACACACTCTCCCTTTACTCTTTTATTTCCCCACTTCTTCTCAGCCTCATTCTTGCTGTTCTCCCCTTCTTCATGTACACAGTTTCACAATCTCTACTCAACATCCTCACGCACAAACACGCTCAGTCACTCTTACTTATTCACTCTCCTCCTTTGTCTCAGTCTTGCTCATTCTGCTGCCGTCAGGCTCTCAGCTGACACCAGCTTCAAGCACTCAATCACATGCAAACATGCAAACATCCTCACAGGCACGCCCACACACACTTCGGCAGACAATCACTCACATGGATTGCATTCACTGCCCTGTACTTCCCAGCCCCCATCGCCGCCACAGTATCCTTTGTCCACAGCTGATGTCATGTTGGCTAACACCTTTCATTTTTTGTGATAGATTCAGAATGCACAGGCCTGTGAGTTTTACTTGCGTAAATTCAAATTAAAGTTGTCATCATGATTGGGAGGGGGGGAGAAAAATCCTAGCAGTTGTGTCATTGCTGGCATGGGGGAGTTTGTTGTAGTATGAGTAATAAGTCCTGGATTTCATTGCTGTTTCCTTCAGCTTTTCTTCTCCTCTGGAAAGGAACGCAAACCTCATTGTTCATAATGGGAAATGCTGTCTGCAGGTTCCCAGAAACCTTAGCCCGGAGCAAGCTACAAGTGTCTGTCTTTGTACGTGTGTATCTATGTGTGATGGTAATGTTAACTCAAACAGGAAGCGGCCTGTCAGTCATGCGCTCAACTCCAGCGCTTTCTCCCAGCTGTTGGTCTGTAATGCACACACAAACAACCACACACAGACGTACGTACTGACACACACGCACACAGCTGGTCTTCCTGTCTCTGGTGACCTTGGCTGGGCTTCGGAGGCTCCGCATGGTTTTCACATCCACTCATCCCCAGCTCCTCTTCCATCTGAACTGGCTCCCAGCTCATCCTTCGCTTTTATCCTTTCACTTCTTCTTCTTCTTTCACATCTAATTTTCCTTCCACTCGCTTTCACTGCAGCCACAAAGTGACGAAAGTATTGAAGCTCAACTTGTCGGTGATTCCTCCTTCCTTCCACCTGTCATGACCATTTCAGGACAGTGATGTCAGAGTGCAAGAAGCCAACATAAACGAATGAGATTCATCCAAATGGTCTGGATCGGAACACACTCTTGGAGCGCGAGAACCACAGAACATCTGGACCGAAAAGTTGGTCAGAGTTGCCTCGGCCTCTCGATGTTTCCCAGAGCCACCGAAATATCCTCACAAGAACCTTGATCTCAGACCGAACCTGCTCCCAAGATTCTGTTGCGTCTCCATTTGAAGAGACATTAAAAGTGAAACAGGATGCCGGTTAGCTGACGGCGCTGTTTTCCATCAGTGATGAAGTCATCACCGCTCTGTTGATATTGGTAGATGCTCCGTTTGTGTCTGTGTGTTTGTGTTTGAGGGCTAGAAAGAAAGAGGTTGTGTGTGTGTGTTTCCCAGCAGACACTTTGATAGTGCTTTGAAGTGCCAAACCACATGAAACTGTCATCTGCGTTCGGTGATGGAATGCCAGTTTTGGAGCCAACGCACACGCCTGTGCACACACACACATGCACAAACACACCTTGACATTTTCTGGTAGGAAGTGACAGGGGAAGGTGTGAGCAAATCATTTCAACTGTTAATAATGAGATAAGCTGGCTACAAGTCCTTAAAAAAACTCTAAAGTGTCTTAAATTCACATTTACCTGTTAAACACCTTAAAAAGTATCTAATTGTCTGAAATTCTGTTTTGTCTTCAATATTTATTTATTGAGGGAGACTAAAATTCACTCCGAATTCAAAATGCACGTATATTTATTTTTTTGTGAAATCAACAACAGTTGAATTCAGATCCCTCTCTGATCCTGTTGAAGTCTTTACAGGTTTTTCATAAAATGTTCTTTATCTCAAGTAGTTATGATCAGTTTGCCCTCCAGATCATTTTGAACTGACATTATATGTATTTACTCAGAAGAGTATGCCCATATTGTGTTTGTTTTATCGCAAAATTGGCATTGGATTCAATTAAACAGTGGCATTAAAAAGTCTTCAAAGGTCTAAGATGTAACTTGCTGATACATGTGGACACCCTGTGAGAGCCATAATAACTTTTTCCTCTCTGCTCTCTCCCCCAATCTCCTACCTTTGCCCCTTTCTACTCCTTTATCTATTCTCCACCCTCTGTCCTCACCTGTGCGCGTTTATTTCTTCACCCATTTTGTTCCTGTTTTTCACTCCTCATCCTCCACACCATCTCAATCTCCATCCTCCCTCCCCTCTCGTTTGACTCCTCCAGCCCAGAAGGGTCTGCTCCACCTCAGTCCCGACGTCTACCAGGAGATGGAGGCCAGCAGGAAGCAAGGCGGCAGCGCTCCGGGCCCTGGTGGCAGCAGCGGCGGCGGCAGCAACTACATGACATCCAAAGACATGGGCCCCTGCTCTGCCCCACTGCCCCCGGGACACACTCCATACTACAGCGGCTCGACCTCCTCACCCAGCCCAACCGCCACCATGGCCAGGGAGCTGCTGCTCAACGGTCAGTCGCCCACAGCCGAAGCCTCCCTGACCATGAAGGGGAAGAACCCGGGCCTGGCCTGCGGCGTCTCGGTGCAGCCTGCACAGCAGCTGGATTATCTGGCTCGCATCCAGGGCTTCCAGGTAAGATGCAAGAAGGTGGACATGCCACTTGAATGGTGGCTGTAGAACCAGAAATCTTGCTTCTTTGACAATCTTTCGTATTGATGAGGAGGTAATTGTGGAGGTCTGGAAACACAGCAACCCCCAATGAATTGGTTAGCAAAGTTAGTAAGCTACTGTGAAACAAATGTTCAATCTGATTGAGCTGAGTTGTTCCTGATGCACCTCATTTTATCAATGTAATATTTAGATGATGGTTTAAACTAACTCAGTTAAACACTCATTAGATTTGTGGCCTTTGGTGATGTTGGTTATTTCACAAAAATGTAGTTGGATGGGCACCTCCACCATTAAATGCAGTTCACTGTAGTTGTTCATGCACTGTTTTCCTTTGCAGTTAGGTATCAATATCAACATTTTGGGTTTACTTTTTTGGCTGACATTTTGTGTACATAAGACATGTTTTTGTCTTGTCAGAATAAAGGATAAAAACAAGAATGAAAGTTTTTTTAAAAAAGATTTAAAGGCAATAAAAGGATAAAACAAGAATGAACTAGATAAATATTAGGTTACTTGGATGAGGTGGGTAAATAATGACAGTGCAAACAGTGCAGTATAAAAAGGTATATTGCAGCCTTTCTGACAGTGACAGACCTGATTAATCAGGCCAATTATCTGGCATATTGAGGTAATCAGCATGGGCTGATGCCTGTGATCACAAGGCCGAAAAACAAAAAATGTCTGCAGACACATCTGCAGGCAGCCTTGTCTGTGTGGCTGCTGGGGAAGATGTTTTCACTCCTCCTTGTTCTTTTTGGTTGTGAAAAAAAAAAAAACTTGTTTCAAGCTCTGTACTATAATGCTCATGCATCCTGCTGTAAATGTTTGCTTAAATGTCCTTAGTCACTATCGTCTTTTCTAAATGTTAATTTGTTTCTCCCATCCTAATTGACAGCAGATCTAATCTGAAACCATTACCGGCTATTGTTAAATATATATTATGTTGTAATGTATAGAATAATTCAATTGAATGACGTCGCTTCTGACAGTCTTTACCCCCCTCTCCGTTAAATGTCAGTCATCTTCTAAAATCTGCAGCGTGACCCAATGTATTTTTTATTTAATTAATTAATACAAATTCCATCTAAAACAACATGTTACTGGCTAACATGTCACTGCATCAGTTTGTAATGTGTATGGAATAATAGAATTATACATGACTTTTCTTTGTTGTGATAACGACCTGCTCTCTTAATGTTGGTAGTGGCCTTTAAAAAACCCATATTTGTCGAGCCACTTCTCTCTGATCATCCAACTGCTTGTGTTTCTTGCCTCATTGTACATAGCCCCGCACTTACTTAGACTGTTATTAAAACTGGAAGAGAAATGTCTGTAAATTGGGGCCATAGCTGTAATAAAGCAGAACTTTACTGTAAATTAGTTCAGCTTTGCATGTTGCATTTTGTTGGTGCTTTGTGTCTTTTGCGTAAAAGTCCCATCAAGGAGGCCTCCATGCTGATAGGCATGCAATTGTTTCCAGTTTCATATTTATTCCACTTGTGGAATGTGGGCTTGTATTTCATTTTAACTGCCATCAATTAGGTAATAAAAGTCATAATTTTTAACTTGGTAGAAGTATCAGACACCCAGCGGTACAGTCGTACAGTATGCACTCATGCTAAAGTGACAGCACAGATGTTAGCGTGACCTTGCATAAATATAACACCCCCACACGCACACAACCACACACACATACATTCCTGTACTAATTCTCTTCTCCTTCAACCACCACTGTAAATAAGAATGTGTTCCTGGTAAACCTGTGTGGTTGTAACACACACGCACCACTACAAACGCAGGCTTTCTGTATCAAAACATGTACATAGCATGATACCTCTCAGAAAAGCCTTTCCAAGAAGACGAGAGGAATGAGAGTGGTGCTCCTATAGAACAAGTGGACTTGTGTGAAGAGTGCTTGATAACACACGATCCGTTTTCTGCCTCTCACTGTGGACATAATTGGCAGGCTATGGATTTAGAGCTGGAACTAAACCTCACAGGTGCTTCTGTCATTACCAGACCGGACACACACACAGAACAGAAACACACTTGCTGTTAGCACCAAGAGAGGACTGCCCAGTGTCTGTTTTAATCAGTGCCGGCCGATCTGCGGCGGTGCATACCACGCCACTGATACCAGCGCCTGTTCATTTAAGCTGCAGATGCTTTTTATCAGTTTGAGCGAAAACATTTTATCTTAACCTGCTGAGGGTTCCTTTGAAAGACCTTTGTTATTGCTCTGAGCCTTCCTGTGTGTGTGTAACCTGAGAGAGCTCTGCTGCCTGGCCAAGCCCAAACACACTTGTACATACACATACACACACAGCAGGTTCTGTTTAGTGGAAATGGAAGAGTTGGGATAAGCCTGTGTGTGAAGTTTAAGTCCTTGTCGTTCTCATACTGCACATGTTGCATAAATGTGCATTTTTACATGCATCGATCTGAGTGAATACACACACAAGCGTCACTCGCTTGTTTCCGTGTGTGTTCTTAAGCGAGGAAATCAGGCTGTAATTGAGCCTTGCAGACAATATGTGTCCTGTTGAGGGAATGTTTCATATCATGTGGGTTTGTAATGAGAACCTCTGGTTGCCTACAAAGCCATGTTAGGCAGACTTTTTAAGGCTTATGTATTCTTATGTGTTTTTGTGGGCTAAACCACCACAGATTTTAAATGTTTTTGCCAAAAAAGTGCACTTGTCTGCTTTTCCACTGGACACGTAATGTGCTGGTTTGTGTCGCGTTCCCTCCTCGGCCACACTCGACAACAAACAAGCACTCAGATCTGCTGTAAGTAATTTTTTTTATAGTAATTTGATAATAATCTCCTTGTCTGATTAGTAACTTTGTTTTTGTAATGTAATTATGTTATCCGGATTACAGTGACCGCCCAACACTGGATTAAAGCAACTAAGCAAGCACTGAGGACATTCTCATAGTGTCTGTTTCATCCATCCAGCTCCGCAGACAAAGGCCCGGGCCTACCTGCTAAGCCCCTTCTTTTGATTTGATTGGAAAATAGCCTCTGGTGGAAGCTCTGACTGGATAAGCAACAGTGTGTTGTACTCACGCCAGCTTGGAGCAAGGATGCTGGCACTTACACCAGTGTGTTTGTATGTATGTGTGCGTGTGTGTATTTCCTATTAATTTGGCTGGTGTGTTGTTGGCACGGCGGGTATGTGCGCTGGAAGTAGGGCAGAAACAAAGAAGCAGGAGGTAATAGACAACACATGGACCAAGGATGAAGTACTGAGTAAGAGCCACGTAACAGATTCTCCCTCTTTGTCCCCGTATCTCTCCTCTTTGCTCTCTTTCATCATCTCCTTCTCATCATAATCGCTTCCTCTGTTCTTGTTTCTTCTGTTTTTCTTCCACAAATTTCTCTTGCCGTTTGTGTAGTTTGAAAAAGCGTCTGACCCCGGCATTGCAGTCACCAGCTGCCCATTTACTCTGCCATCACATTACTTAATACGGTCATCACACTCCGCCACCGCTTCACATTATTAACTGTTACCTCCCCTTAAAACGAGCAGGAGATTTTTATATAGAAGATGAGTGATTGATGGAAATCTAATATCTTTTTTCCTGTGATACACACCTGGATTAAGACAAATCTGCTGCTTCAGAGCTGGTTTATTCTTTGTCATCCCTTCACACCAGTCTGCATGCACCTTACTTCCAATAACCTTCTTGGTTCTTGGAAGTCTGGAGTGTTTATCAGAACTGCTTTCCCTGTTTGTCCATGTCTGAATGCAGACTGGCAGAGTTGCAGTGATTTAGTGGTTGAGCGAGTTAATGAAGAAGAGGAGAGTGAAAGGGGCAGAGAGAGAAAGGAAGTGACCAGTGTGTGTCTGTGTGTGCGTGTGTGTGTGTGTGGGGGGGGGTCACATGCTGCTTGTATTTGTGGACCAGTACTAAGAATGACTCTTCAGATATTGACGATACTGAGTCAGTGGCTGATGGCAGCCATGTGTGCAACCTGGACTGATTCTATTAATTTTTTAAGGATAAAGATGATCTCGGTTTTATCATTCCCTCAAAAAAGATTTTCCACCTGTTATCAATCAATCAATCAGTCAATTTATTTAAAGTGCAAAATCACCATGGGACATGGTCTCAATACACTTAACAATAAATACAATTGTACACCATACACCTGTTATGAGTGCATCATATTCTTTCTATCAGATTTATGTTTTGGATGTGAACACCTACCTGTTTACATCTGTTTACATCACCACTTTTGGTGTGGACACAAATAACTTGAAGCTTGGAAGATGGATTCTAGCATAATCTTGCAATCTTGCGAATCCAGTTGCCTTGCGAGTTAAGAGCTGAAGTGGACCAGACGGAGAAATGAGTCCTGTTTTTACATTAACTGACAATGTGAACCCAAAATAAGAGTTCGTTTTCTGTTGGTCCACTTTAAATGAGAAGGCTGTTTCATTTCTAAAGAAAGGACTACATGTGAAAACACCATTAGTTTGCATGTTGTCAACCTGCCCTCCCACCCTTTTTTACTGTATATAGACTAAATGAAGCTTGTTAAAACGAGGGTTCTTTAAAACAATATGACACAGAACAGTAAACACACATCTCATTATTTTTGCTGCGTATAATACAGTAAGCCATATTCCTAAGTAACTGGCACGTATAGCGAATGTAGCACCTTTTTCAGCATGAATTAGAAATTACACCCCTCTTGAGGTTGTGTTCTGGTTGTGTAAATGGAAAATATGACAGAACCACTTTGTGTATTGTAGCAGAGATTTTAACCAGCCTGTGGAGCTTTGATGACCTGCATAAAGCATGACCTGATATTAGTTTGTACAACCCCAATTCAAAAAAAGGTGGGATGTTGTGTAAAACATGAATAGAAACAGAATACAGTGATTTGCAAATCATTTTTGACTTGTATTCAATTGAATACAGTACAAAGACAAGATACTTAATGTTCAAATTGATCGACTTTGTTGGGGTTTTTTGTAAATATGCACACTTCTCAATTATATGCGAACATCACACTTTAAAAAGTTGGGGTAGGGGTAACCAAAGACTGAGAAAGTTGTGGAATGCTAAAAAAAAACCTGTTTGGAAAATTCAAAAAGCAAACAGGTTAATTGATAACAGCTGACAGTATCATGATTGGGTATTTGAGGTATCCTCAAAAGGCTCAGTCATTCATGAGCATGGATGGTGTGAGGTTCACCACCATGTGGGAAAATAGTTCAACGGTTTAAGAACAGTGTTTCTCAACACAAAAGTGCAAGGAAGTTACAGATTTCACCCTAAAAACCTAAACCCCACAATTCATAATATCATTAAATGATTCACAGAATCCCCAGCAATCTCTGCACATAAGAGGCAAGGCTGAAAACCAACATTGACCAACATCAAGACATTTGACCCTTCAAGCAGCGCTGCATCAAAAACTGCATGAAAAAGCCACACAGTTGTATAAAGGATACTGCATGTGCACAGGAACACATCAGAAAACCATTCTCAGTAAACACAGTTAATTGCTGCATCTACAAATGCAAGTTAAGACTCTACTATGCAAAGGGAAAGCCATATATCGACATCCAGAAAGCTGCAGGCTTCTCTGTGGCCTGAGCTCGTCTGAGATAGATTGGCAAAAGTGGAAAAGTGTGCTGTGGTCTGACGAGTCCGCATTTCAGATTGTTTTCAGACACCAAGGATGTCATGACCTCCGGGCTAAAGAGAAAAAGGACCATCCAGATTGTTACCAGAACTATGTTCAAAAGCCAGCATCTGTGATGGTATGGGTTTGTGTTAGTGCCCGTGGCATCATGGGAACCTGTCACTTCTGTGAAGGCACCATTATTGCTGAAAGGTACATGCAGGTTTTGGAGCAACATATGCTGCCATCCAGACAACATCTTTTTCAAAGATGCCCCTGCTTATTTCAGCAAGACAATCACAAGCCACATTCTGCATGTGTTACAACACGGTGCCTTCGAAGTAAAAGAGTTCAGTTACCAGACTGGCCTGTCTGTAGATCACTCTTGGTTGTAACATGGAAGGTGCACCAAAGAAAAATGAGAGGTCAGATATTAACTCTTACTGACACAGGATATTGCAGCATTTTAGAAATTAATATCCTCTTGCATATGGCGATCAAAGATCAGAGTACTGTGCTATAACATACCAGGTTGTGTCTGGAAGAAGTGAATGGTATCTGCTGTATCTATCTGTTCTGTCCACCTGCTAAATCCAAATGCAATAATACAGCAGAGATAGCGATCAGCTGAGTTATGTTATCTAGCCATGACAGGCTTAACTCGGGGGATGGATTTAGAGAAAAGGGAGGGCCTGTGCTCTTCGCTGTGCTGGAATCAGAACTTCTATGTTGGAAATCCCATGTTAATGAAAACACTATCCTTGGCGGGTGGCTGGTGTTGAAATCCATTCAGTGCAGTTCCCAGGATTTCTCACACTTTCACGTTGTTTGTTCTTCTCGCTCTCCGCTTCCTTCTTTGGCTGTGTAGAAAAACCTTCAGATGGTGCCGACTACACCTTGTACCCTGCCTGGCAGTTCCTACCCTCTCTTTTTTCCCTCTATCTTTCTCCTCCTTTGCTGATCTCCGCTGTGACTCTCATCTTTCTGTATCAACATCAAACGCCTGATCTGGTACAAACGTTCAAAGACTCTAACAGTTTGTTTCCAACTTCCTTGTCATCGTCTCATTCCTCTACTCTCTGTTTACTCTGGGATTTGCGTTAGAAAATACATTTTGGGATGGCTAATCCCACCGCGTTTGATTTCTGCGGCAGGGTGATGGCTTCCAGCTGCGCTCTGCAGCATATTTGTGTGAAGAGCGATCTTCGAAAACAAGTTTTGTCGGTGGTATAAATCAGACCGTTAATGCTGTGCTGGCTCGGCGCACAGTCTCTCTGCTTACATGGTGGCCCTCTGTGTGCGTGTTGGTGCGTATGCCTGTGTCTGTGTGTGTTTGGCAAAACTGAGTGATGATGTTTTTACACCACAATCAAGCCCATTTGCAAACCTTTAAATCAAATACCCTCAAGTGCCAACACAGCATATTGCAAATTTGAATATGCAGCATAATCGTTTTTGTTCTTTACTTGCTTTTGTTCTTTGTATTTTGATAGTATTGATCATATTTCATGTAGTTCTCAGCACTAGGTGGTGATAGCAGCTGTGTGCCAGCACCGTCCCAGCATGGAGAGATGGAGGGTGTGTTAACCTGGCACTTTGTTTTGAATCCAAACAGTTCTCTTCATTATCTGCACATTATCTGTCGCTGTAGAAACGGCTAGCCTGGCACCGTCCAGAGGTAAATAAATGATCCACCTAGCTTGGCAACCTCGCAGAAGCGACAAGACTCAGAGAAGTCATTGCTCCCGGCAAAGAAACAGTCCAGTACATAACACCACAAATTATAGTTAATAAACTTTGTCTTTGTGCAGATTAAACAAACAAGATACAACATATTAAATGACAAGGAGTTCTTAACTGGTTATGAAACTGTCTCAATTTAATACTGATGTGTCTACACTAACAACATAAGCAAACAAGTGTTTCCATTTTCCCAGGTAATTTTATAGTGAGTAGTACATTGGCCAGTTGAAAAGAGAGATTTTATTTATATAATTTTATTTTTGATGTTTTATTTTGTGGTTATTATGGTGGGAACATTACCACTTTTGCCCACAGGGGCCTCCAAACTCAACAAAATATGCAAGTTCCTTGTGGTAACTTTAACTAATGAGCTTTATTAGTGTAGGTAGGAAGATTTTTTGGCCCTTTGAATGGACACATGCTGGCTCTCCTCCCCCTGTTTCCAGTCTTTATGCTAAGCTTTGGTTGGCTGATGGCTGTAGCTTCATTTTTGATGTACAGATATAAGAGTGTAATCAGTTTTCTTTGTGTAGGATTGAGTGAGGTTGCAGATTTCAATAAACTCCCTCCTCACTTCACCCTCCCCTGGTCTGGGGTACTGTAGAAATGGTTCATTCTAAAACACAATGATTCTTGTTTTCAGGTGATTATACTTAAATGAAAACATACTTATGAATATTATATTCCATTTCCGCCCTATTCTGACAATAGACACCCCCAAAAACTTACACACTGGACCTTTAATACTATACCTATAAAAGTGAATTTTAAAAAAGGTTAGTCTCTGTTATGGGGTACATCATTGTATTAAAAATTACAGGAGATAAAGAAAATAAGAAGGGCAGGTGGATCAAGCCAAAGAAGCAGCTTTTATGGATAACAAGAGCAATAAACCTTTTTATTATCTATAAAATATCTTTCTCCAGTGTTGAAGAAAAAGTGGCTAATGACAACAATGCTACAAGTATCTACATCCGATTTTTATAACATGCACTGATCTTTCTAGGTGGTAGCAAGCAACCATTGCACAGTCAAGCTAAAACTAACAGACAAAACTAAGACTTGGCAGCTGTTCTGTCCCCAGTTTAGCCATCTGGATGCACATACTTTGCTATAATTTTGACTCAAGTTATTTTTGGATCCATCATTTTAACCCCATCCCTGTTTTTTGCATTCTTGGGTTGCCTAAAAAATACAATAGAATCAGTTCAGCTGAATTAACTGATTTTTGACTATGTCAGCATTTTAATCTGATACATTTCACTGCATTACATGACTGACATATTGGATTGCATTGGAATGCTCAGTGGTTTGTTGTTCTGGTCACTCAGGAAATTTCTTTTTAACATGCATTTCTCTATTTTGTGAATCACTGATAATGAAGTGGGTTCTTTAATTTGGACCTCCCTTTATTTAACTCCCTTTATCTTAAGACTTCTCTTGAGCAAAGTGCTCTCAAAGTTTTAAGAGTAGCCGCTTTGTTTGCCCTGAACCACCAGCCATTAGAGTAAGTGAAAGGTATATTAACAGTGTGCTTTAAACACTCTTGACCCCTGATGTCCCCTCTGAAGTGGCTTGGCATGGACCTCTAATTGCTTCTCACCAACAATGACAGCGTTGCTTGGGTGAGGGGGCTTGTTTATTTTAGTAAAATGGAAGTTATTTCCATACTCTTTGAGTCTCTGCAGCCTGCACTTAGCTAAGTCTGGAGTCAAGCTCTCTTAGTCCTGCAGTGCCTGTGTTCTGTGGTTTTAACTGGAGTAACATGACAAAATACCTAATAAGTATTTGTTTTTACAGTTACCTTGGCAGCATTGTGTAACACAGTCCTACTGATATAGACATTTGCATCTACGTCTTTGTGTTCTCTTTGGGATTTCTGTTTGGAGGTGTGCTCATGCATATTTATGCATTTAATATACATTCATTCATGGCTGTATCAACGCTATGACTGTGATTGCTGTTTTAGTTTGTGCATGTTCGTGTTTGTTCGATTGAAGAGGAGCATTTGAAGAGGAGCCATCCAGCTTTAGAAGCCAGATGTCAGAGGTCGTTCCACATTAGTGCCGCCGATCAATCGCAGGCCTTGCGTAACTCTCCTGCTTCTTTGTCTCTAAAGGAAGTGGATTAGAGGCTGTTTTCTGAGTTGGGACCTGGGATGATTAGTTAGGCCTGTTTAGAATGCATGCACTCACAGATGCATACAAACATGCACTCAAAACAGACGGCCTGGATGGGAGAATAGACGGTTTGTTTTTGAGATGCTCGTTATTTCAGTTTCCGACAAATCATCACAAATGAGATGATGCAATGTTCTTTGATGCTGGCACATCAGGCAACTTTCTTTCCTGCCTGCAGGTCGGAGTCGACGGAAAATCCCCAAAGTAATCAGGAACTTTGACTATTTTATCAACAAGCCACCAAGGAAGTAAGACCTCCACGTGACGTTTGGTGATCTGCCAAATTTGCTGTTTTAAGCAGAATTTGGCTGGTGACTGGAGCAAGTCATGTTTATTTATATAGTCCAATATCACATACAATGTGTCAATGAGCATTAGAGGCTCACAACAGCAGTTTTCCCAGACCCTGCTCAAGATCTCTAAGAGGATGAGAGAAAAGAAGAAGAAGAGTCAAGAAGAAAAGATGAAGAGTCAATACTGTACTATGGCACAGTGGTGCTTTCAGCTAAATGCTAACATTAGCATGCTAATAAGCTCACAGCGACAATTCTCGCAAGTTGATGTTTAGCAGGTATAATTTTGACAATGTTCACCTTTTCAGCGCTTATGAGCGTACCCAGTACAGTTGAGACTGATGGGAAAAGAGGTTTTGCAGGTATGTTTACATCACAAAATGTTGGAAGAATAACATTTTTCCTGGTGATGGCACTAAAGGGAGAGTTAAGGGATCACCAGAGTCATTAGAAGTCATCCAGTGGTGAACGTGAACGTCTGTATCCAATTTCATGGCAATCCATCAAGTAGCTGTTGAAATATGTCACTGAAAACCACAAATCTCAACCTCATGGTGGCACTGGAGAAGTCAGGGGATCACCAAATTCATTTGGATTCTTCGTATGGGAACCATGAGTGTCTGTACCAAATTTCATGGCAATTCGTCCTGTAGCTGTTGAGACATTTCAGTCTGGGTGGTGGACAGACTGGCATTGCTGTCCCTAAAAAGTAGCGGAAACCTCAAGAGGAAAATCAAAAAGAAATCGACGGTAAATTATCCACCTAGAGGGAAAATGACAATGACAAAGAATGACCAGAATGTGCAACAGTTTGTAGTAGGGCTGCACAATATAGTAAAAAACAAAAAACAAAAACGTATGTGTGTATTTATATAGATTATATATAGATTGTATTTATATGTTGTAAAGTGCTAAAAACAAACAATATTGTAATATGTATTTCTTAATGTTTGGTCATGAAATGACTGATACTAAATTTAATAACTTCACTGGGTGAGGTTTTTTAGCTGCAGCTTCTTCTAAGGAGAAATCCTTGCTTTGACCAAAGATGAAAAGGTTCAGCTATTTCTGCTATTGGAATTGAGTTTATTGGCTGAGTAGCATCTTATGGGATGATTTACAAGGTTTGATTCCACTGGGCATCGCACGTCTGCGCCATGGTTTTTGATCCGTCATATGGCTGCATGCCCCTACCACCAGCATTTCTGAAGCATTTCAATAGCAGAACATTTTGCCTGCCTGGTTATGTTGACTTGCTCCGATTTAGTTGATTTGGCCCTCTTTCTTTGCTTTTTTTTCTGCTTCTACCATGGATAAGTAGGTTGCATAGTTGAATTGTTTATTTTTTTGTCTGTTTTTATGATTGCGAGTCTGCACCTGGCCTTTAATTTTGAACACTGACCGAATTCTTGCTGCTTTTTCCTGCCTGCCCAATCTGCTCTATGCTGATTGACGTGGCATCCATCAAAAATCAACTCACCATGTATTTGAAGCAGAACAGAGTGGAGAGCCACATCTGGGATGCACCAAGTGCTGATGGTGGGAAGCATTGTGTAGAATGGCCGCAGTCAGCTCCAGCTGATGTGGCGCAGCCATAACGCTACACAGCCATGCCTATGTTTCGGCATGTTCTTTGTCTTGATATGGTTTATATTACACAATGATATGAGCTTGCAGCACAGTGAGCAAAGCAGGTGCTCGGATGAAACGTGTCAATAAATGAGAGGTATTTCCAAAAAAAACTTGGTAACACAAGCTTTACCTTGTGTTAGGGAGCTCCTGATCTTTGCCCCTCATGGTTAAAGGTACTTTGTAATTGGGAGTTTCCATCAACTGAACATACACACTTGTGTGCTTAGGCACCCACACACACAATGGGAGAAGTTGGAAATTATTAGTAATCTGATATATCCAAGCATATATCTCTTTACAAAGAGAGACTGAGAGAGAGCGCGCCCGTTTCCTCCAGCACCATCGAAGGGCCTCACCCTCGGCTGGAGTCCTGACAGCTTGCAATGGATGTACTGAGCGAAGTGCCCGCCGATCAGACAGCATGATTACACCATACATCACAGGCTCCAACTCCAGGCCTATATACTGGACAATTACACACACAGATTTATATCTTTGTGTTCACACTGTAAAGCACAAACACAGTCACAGGCTGTATTCAGAAAATAAAGGAAGATGCTGTATATCCATCTAATTTTATACATTTTTAAACATCTGAAATTGGATTCTTGTTCCCAAACAATTATATTCTTTCCCCCATAATGTCCCCCTCCTCTGTTTCTTTCTTTCTCCTCACTTTTTCTCTCTGTCTCTCCTTAATGTTGAAGTCTGGAGAATTTATTAGAGATTAACTTGTCAGAGAAGGCTTTTTCCACAGCTCACTTTACTACATTCATCATTCATACACATAACAGATACCATTCCACACTTTATCACTGTGGGCCCATCTCCTCATCAGCAGGTGTGTGTGTGTGTGTGTGTGCACGCATGCACGCGTGTGCACTGTATGTAACATCACATATCTATTCATGCACATGTTCATATCTCTGTCTGTTGCATACGTTATAATGAGTCTGCGTCTGAATGGGCAGACGTCCATGCGTCTGGCTGGCTGGAGCACACACACACACTTTTCCACATATGATCATAACTCATTCCGAGACACACACACACACACACCTCGCTCTGGAAGCTTTCAGTCACAGATCATATACAGCTGCTTGTGCGCATGTGTGTGCATGTGCGAACACACAAGTTCAGCATGTTTAGCCAACAAATTTTAGGCTACATCAGATGAAACTTTGACACAGTGAAGAAAAAACACACACACTGACACACACACACACTGTTTTGTGTTGTGACACAGATTTTCTGTTGATTAAAAGAATGTAATAACTTCAAACTCCCCAGCCAACAAAAATACACAGAGACTAACCAACACCCACATTGTATATAAATTCAACAGATACTGACGTCAAAATACTTTCACCACTTCTATCTATAATATCAACTGTCATGGCAATCAGTCATTGATCTACATAAGTGTGTAAAATGTATTTGTGCATCATATTTATGGTATCCGTTGTTACAGATTCCATTAATCATGGTTTGGAGAGTGAGAAATCATTACAGACAGTAGAACATCACCCATTGGTTTGTGGCCTGCCGGGTTGAGATCTTTCTTGAACCTTCTTCATCTTTACAACTGAAGTAGTACATTAATACATGTTTCTGAAAAGCATTTTAAGCAAGAAATAGGTAATGTAGTACCAGAATATGGATCCATATTTGATCAAGCCCTCAAAAAACACAATGGCAGCCGTCTGGTTGTGTCTACAAGGGAACCCTAGACCTGCAAAGATAGAAGATAGTTTGTTTGTTTTTTTGTTTTGTTTTGGTTTTTTTGGTTTTTTGTCCCTAAAACTACCCATATATTTACCACAGTGTTGGTACACTAAAAAGGGTGTGCACGTTATGTCACAGTGGCAGAGTCATGGTGGTTACACCCCCAGAGTGGCAAAAAGACTACTGAGTTGCACTGAGTTCTAGTGTCAGCTTGAATGCCATAAAAACACAAAAAAACACATCTAAAATGAGAGAGAGTTGTTGTGCGATTGACTGTATAAATAGATTCAGCAAGAAATTGGTGCAGTCTTTGTACAAATTCCCAAAAGCTAAAGAAAAGAGAAGGAAATAGATTGTTGCAATTCACAGAAACAAATGGAACAGGAAACCTGATTCTTGGCCAGATGTCAGTGTCCAGGGAACACTGTGTCTTAGCTAAGTTTTAAGGATCACTGTCAAGTCCGACTGCCTTTAATTAAAGCAGATAATCATACCCATGTTGCTGCATGTTTTGCCACTCAGTCCGACCGAACAGGCATGCATACCCCCTATGAAGCATAACTACTTTGTACAGCTTACACAGTGAAGAAACAATGCGTACAAATCCTGCAAGAGTTTCACAAATCTTGGGTTCCCCTCTAGACACAAGCCAGCCGCCTGGTCATGATCTTTCTTTTATTACAGCTAAACAGTCACTAAATTGTATTTCTAAAAACATTTTAGGCGAAAAATAGGCAATGCAGTAACAGAATCTTATTTGATCAATACTGTCCAGTTGGACATTTTTTATTTGAGTTTAGTTAGTTCTGTGTGTTGCACTGGAGGAACTCGCTGTGAATCACGTGAGCCCCTTTTTTTATTATGCCTGACTTATCTGAGGAGTTTGAAGTGCAGTCCCTTTGTACTGACGTAGCTAAAAGCTCTGTTATGTTCATAGCTATATTCTTCCGTACTTGCTTGCTTACTTTCATTTTCCCTCTGACTTGTAAAACCAATTTGAATCAGTAATGTTCTCTCTCATTCCTTCTGTCCTTTGTCTCTCTGTGTCAGTCTGACATTTCTCGTCTTTCAGCACTTGTTGTTATTTGTGCCATTTATTAAGATGCCTGCAGCTGTCCTGGGCATAAGTAGGCCAGGCAAACACTTGCACACGTACACAAACATACACATGCAAATACACACATGTGCAATGAGCAAGAGCCAGTGAGAAGTAGGGCAGACAAGCAGGCAGTGTTACCAAAGCCCTTGGATCTCAGGAGCAGGCTGTCCCAGAGGAGCATCATGTCATAACAGTCCTGATTGCACAGCATTTAGGAATGCCTGCAGAGTTAACCTCTCAATGATGAGGGGTCGCCAGTGATGTCATCAAAACCCCCTCAGATGCCACCCCCCACCCCTCAATTGCCCATACACATCCTTACATTCATTCCCCTCCATTGCCATCTCTGTATGGTGTGGGGTAATTGTCCACAAATGCTCTGTGGTGGCAATTAGACATGCAAGATTTACTCTCAAGCCAACCACTTCCCACTGAAAACTTGAGATGCTTCAGTTGGCTTGTCTTTTGTGCTTTGACTGATCTTTTCCTGTATTTACTTTTGGGCTAACTCAGTTTGTCTACCTTTGCCCTCTCTTTTCTTCCAGGTGCAGTACAGTGATGCGCAGAGCGGTAAGGATTTTGTGACCTATCTGACCCTCTCCCCTGTGCAAATGACTTTCCACGGCACCGGGAGCACCCTCCAAGCCAGCCATGACCAGGTGTGTGTGTGTGTGTGCATGCAGTATGTGCGTATGAAGGGAGGGTGAGTGTCATACCATGTTAAAACCACTGTTGCTTGTAGAAAATGGTACATTAATATCAAATATTATAGATAACAGTGGACATCAAAAAGGGAGATTATGATGCTGTGATTACAGTATCAGTAATTTGATTACCTGCTGCATGAATCTGCTTGCAAACAGTTTTAGTTTAATACATCCATGATGCACACATTTTTTTGCCCCAGTGCAACTGAGATGGCAAAAAGCTCAAAGCAACTAAACAATGTATCTATCAATTAATGTATTCAGGCGTGTCCAACCAATACTGGATTTTTGAGGCCAATACTGATATTGATCCATGAGAATGATGCATACAACAATATGTTGTCTGATATCATTTTCTTGCATAAAATTTACTAAATAAAAAAACATAAAACTGAGCTGAGAAAAGTACATTTCCAATATATTTTGAATGCTATAATATATCATTTAATGCTGCAGTTTACTGCTCTGCAATTTCTTTTTCCCAGCACACAATAAACAACAATGCTGATGCGTCTGTGACAACCCAGTATTGGCCGATAATATCAGCTGGGCTCTACTGTGTAAGTTCTGCTTATCCTGGTTCAGTGAAGTGTAGCATATAGTGTATATAGGTCATATTGTGAGGAGACTTTGGCAGGGGTCTCATCCTCTAATTAACAGAGAAGCCTTGGCTCTGTGGGTTCAGTTTTAATCACTGGGGCATCAGAACCACCTGTGATAATAATCACTCGTTTTATTTCTCCTTGACAAGCCTCTGTTCCACCCACACATAGCCACCACTTCTTTATGATTTTCAGTCCATCAAAGTAATCCGCGTCCTGATGTCTGAACGAGTACCTCCACAACTCGTGGCGTCGTTATCCCTCTTCCTCTCTCCCTCCCTCTCTGGTTTTCTCACTCACCCTCTCTCACATCCTCCCCGTATTCAGAAGGAGGCTCTTTGTCTTGTGTTGCCCAAGCAGAAAACCAGTTGCTTACATTCTATCATCTAAACATAGGACGCCCCTTTATTCAGCAGTCTTCAAAGCTTTAATAAAGAGCCGACCCGGGCCCTGAATGGGACAGCTGACAGGGGGCTAGTGCCGCCACCGCTAGCTGAGAGCCAAGCCAATATAGGCCAGGCAGGTCTGCGTCCTCGGGACCTGTTGTTGCCAGGAGCACTGGGGCATGACCGACTGTTAGAGAAGGCCTTTCTTTTCCTCTTCTCAGTACAGTGAGGAGTGCGACCACAAAGGGAGCACCTAACAATAAAGGGTCACCCTCAGCAGCCCCCCAAACCCCAACACTTGTTGAACAAAGTAGGGCTGAAGGCATCACACATTTGGTTGGACGATGGTGCATGGACACTGGCGGCTGTGAGGATGGGCCTGTTGTTGACGTGTTAATAAGGACTGCAGCGTTACCTGCAAGGCGTTTGGGTCCACATAGTGTTTTTTTTCTCAGTGTCCACATCTTTTTTAAAAAAATTTTCCCAATGCTCAGCATCTTTTATCAGAGCGCTCCATCTTCTTCGTGAGGCTGTCACGGGGGCTTTGAGTAGAAAATATCACAATAAATAGATAAAAATAGAAAATAAAAGGAGGGATGTTAGGCTGTGCAACAACAGCAGTCATAGGAATTATAATGTATAGTTTGTACAGTTTCTTTTTACATGCTTCATCCCAGAGCTACACAGCACCCAGCCAACACCTTCTGCAGGAAAAAAAAACTCCATATGAACACTGGGCCTAAGTCAATAAAATTGGTTCAGTAGAATCTCTGGCATCCTGTTGCATACATTCAGATTGATCCGTCACGTCTCTGAGTTGCCAGTGAATAGCTCACTTGAGATCCACATGTTTCCTGTGCCACGTGTTGGTCTTGGCACCCGTGCGCAACACACACCTTTATCTGTGTAATTTGACATTGTAAATCTGATGAGATGGAGCAGGGAAGCTCTTGGCTAAGAGGAGATAAAACTCTTTCCTGGAGCATGTCTCTGCTGCAGCACACACAGACACACACACAGTCGCACAGTAATGTGTGGAGACTCCCGTGTGTTTCATACTGCATCTCTGTGGGAATTTCCTGCTGTTATCAGCGCTGTCATGGAGGTTTATGTCAGGTAGACCAGAGCAATTGATAAAGATCAAGAGCCAAAGGAAATCCTCTCCACACCTCTCTGCCCATGATGTATGAAGGAAAGATGTGTAGGATATAGCCTGTAGTTATGGATGAATAGTTAAGGAAATTACTGTTGGCAAAACAGCACTTGATGAAAAGTAAGCAAGATGTGGATTAATTTATGACTGTTAGAAAAGTTTTAGTTTTATTTACAGTTCAGTGACTCTTTGTTGTTTGCAAACATGAACAATATAACAGACATTGTCGTCATGCGTGCGTTCATTGAGGACTTGTGTGTTTCTTATTATTCTAATAATTTTATTGTGTATTCTTGTGGTTTTGAATTTATTTGGCAACATAAGGAAGTCTTTACCAAATAAGGATTGCTTTAGTCTTTGTTTTGGTGTCAGTGGTGTAATCAAAACATGTTGGGCTGTAAATCAAAATTAAAAATATGTCAGCTGTTGTTTATTACATTTTATTGGCCTCCAAATGAGTATAAAACAATGACTTGATGAAAGAACACACATGGTGTGTCTTACTTTTTGTTGCAGATCAAAGAAAAGATGTAATTTGATCAGTTAATCAGCTAACTGAACAATAGCAGTAGTAATAACGGTAAGCACGCTTTCTATAAATAATGCTTCAAGGGATAATCTGCAATTTGTGGCCAAAACTTTGTTGTTATGGTTTAAAACGCAAGGAGCATGTGTTCCTCCCACCCCTTTGTGCTCTCCTCTCTTTCTTTGCCCACTAGCTATTCGTTCCATTATCCATCGTTAAAGTTGTGGGAAACCAGGAGCCTAATGGTTAAGGCAAATACCACATAACTGCAACGTTCAAGGTTGGGCTCTCAGGCAGCATGTCATACCCCTCTCTATCCCCATGTTTACTGTCTCTAAACTGACTGTAAAATAAAGGCAAAAAACAGAAATTGTGTGTAAACTTAGTAACTCATTGCTAGTGTTTTATTAAATTTGGTTACACCAGTAAAACTTGAATATCTTAGCCATAGACTTTAGTAATGAGGATATCAATTGCTATAAAACAGATATAGTGCTGTCTAATCAAAAGCATTCTACAATGTAAAAACAAAATTCACAAACTGCAGTATAACTAAAAGGTCTGTGGTTTAGAAGGTGCTGGAAATATGTGCTAACTGAGCTAACTGACACAATCTAGCTATTTATTCTGGCATTGTTAGAACAGTATCTGTTGAGTTATTTTTGTACTTTACATCATTATTAAATTGTGTTTTGAATGCATGTGAGGTCAGATATGCCAACCATATTTAATATTTCACATTTTGGTAAGCAAAAGTTTTATTTATTAGCTCTGCAACAGCTACACATGGCAGTTTTTATGTGTAAATATTTAGCAACAACTTATCGGTGCTTAAGAGGCTATTTTTAATTTAGCTAATGTGTAAATTTCCATTTAGTGAATACTTTGGCTATATTTAGGCTGAGCTTAAATGCATGCTAATGCACCTGGCTCCTGGTACACAAGGTCATGTTTCTAGCTAACGTTGTCAGATGCGTGCAATTTTGTGTACATCTGTGTTTAATGATGTTACCAATGAGTTTGGGCATAAACGGAGCTGTGTATCTTAAACAGACTTGATCAGATATGAATAGAGAAAGAGAATGGATTACCTGTTAAAGGTGCAGGGTTGTTGGTCTGAGAGTAAAACCCTGGTATAGCCTCCTGTTGCACAGTAAACATTAGTGATCAAGAGCAGAGGTGTTGTCAATACAAGTTTTACGATGGTCTGCTCTTTATCAACAAGTGCAAAGACACACACAGAAGCACCTACACATAAACACACACACCACTGTGCTTAGTTGCCGTAATCCTTGGCCTTGTGTAGACATTCCTGGAGGGCCTGTATGTGTGAGAGATATACAGCTGAGTGCTCCTTCTGACCTTATGTGCCATCTACTCGGTGCCATCTGCCAAACACATGTGAGCCTGCGGGCTGTTGCGCTCGCTGAGACTCGCCTGGAGCCAAAAATGTTTGTCAACATGTTCTTTATTCAAGCTCTAAGTGACAGTATCTTAAATTAATATCTAAAACCAAGTAGATGAGGAGGATAAAATAGAGTGTTGACAGCTTTTTGACTAAACAAATGAACTGTGCAAACAATATGTTGAACCCTGCTTTTTTTTATATGTATGGATTCCAGTTCCCATATCCAGCTGCAGGTTTATTTTTAGGTGGCCAGTTGCTCCATGACCACAAACTTCCAGCGTTGCAGCCTGTTTAAACTCTCAAGGTCGTATCAGTTTTGCTCAGTTAAATCTGCACACACTCAATTGATCTGTGAACTACTAGACCAAATTAAAGGCCATCGCACTGGGTTTATATTTAGACATTTGGTTCGACAGGACTACATGCTTTTTAGACAGGCTGATTCCTGTGTTTGTTCTGCAGAGCTGAAGTAACTCTCTGGCAGTCCCTCTTTGGCGGCAGTGGGACACCAGGGGGGCCGAGGCCCACTGAGCTGTGTGTGAGGTGTCGCTGGTCCAACATGAGTGGCCCACAATCGAAGATGACAGGGTGACTGTTGTCTGCCACCAGACTCCCTGTGTGTTTGTGTGTGTGTATGTGTGTGTGTGTGGGATTGCTTTGCGTGCAGTAATGTCCTCAGCTGAGCCACCCCGTGTCCCGGGGGCCCTGTCTCCCAGATTGTCAGCTGTGGCTGCTTAGGTTTCCTGCAGCAAGAGCACATTTTGGCTGATTTGATGTGACATGTTGAACATAGTGGATCAGGATTAAAATGTGTTTTAGACATGCTTTCAGGTAATGAGGCCTTTTTTTATTTATTTATTTCTTTCTAGATTTATTTCTTTTGAATTGTACTAGGTCTGCCAGGTCTCTCAGGTGGCCCTGGAAGTGGAGTTCTCTCTTCTCTTTGTTGCTTGTAATCAAGCCAAGCAAAGGTTAAGTTTTCCACAGCCAGTCTATCAACTAGAGATTAATATGTCTTACGAAAATGAGACATTTTCTATCCCGAGAATGGAAGCACACTATCATGGGAATCTTGGGAAATGCACTTGTTTTTATAGGTACAAATTCAGCTATAGTCCAAACGCATTAGACATAGTTTTTAGTGGGATTCTCTTGGCATTTTAAAACAATTATTAATGCATCTTGATTCATAAAAAGCCAGTTTGGGGCTGCCAGTCGGACTGTAATCCATCTGCAGTTGCTCACAGTTAGCCATCCTTAACAAAACTCAAGAAGTAGCCTAGTTTGTTAGTTAAAACGTAATAATAGACATTGTTCATTATGATTCACCAGCCAGTTGGTTCAACCATAAGGAAAGTATCACTGCCGTTTTATAAAATTGTTACAGGTGATCATAATGTTGATAATCGGGTGTTAAATTTCCAATTATTAACTTTTCTGCATCGATTCGTAATCTTTCTAGAGAGAGCCATGATGCGTCTAAGAATCGATTATGTCCCCCAACCCTGTCATATTTCAGTCAAAAGTAAATGCAACAGGGAGAAATTGCCTGTCTGAACAGCCTTATAGAAGTGATATTTTACAATGCATAATTATATAAACAAACAAGCAAATTTGGTAAACCAGGTCATTTGGTGTTTTCAAAGTCATTCTGTTAAGCTGAGACATTTTCTGTTCACGTTCAGAGGTGACTAGTATGACTCCAGCAGAAAGCTGGCACCGTGTGTGCTGTAATGTCACCCTAATAAAGTCAGTGGTCACTCAGGCCTGAAAAGGAAAGCTCTAAAAAAGCTCTCACTCACTTGGTGTGAGATTTTGGGTGGATGCTTTTGGGAGATGTTGGCTGTCTTTCCTCCATGCTGCTCTAAAATAGGTGCATTATACTGTTGAATGAAATTCCATCATGTGCTGCCATCTCTGCTAGAATTTCGCCCACAAGTGTTTTGGATAAAGTGTGAAACCAGTGTTCTTGAACGTTTTGGTACAGTCTGACTTGATTTTTGTCTGAGATTTCAACGTTGCAGTAAACTGTTTTTTTAATCTCAGTCTGGCCAAATTGATCCCTCGTTCACAAAGTGCACACTTTGCATCTGCTTTGTTCAATCTTTTGGAGAATTTCCATGCAAAGCTGGTGGCAGAAATCATGTTGTGTTAGTCTAATTTATATGGTAGAGCCTGCAAGTTAGTGTTCTAAATGTTCTTAAAATGTTTCTTCTGCTTTCCTGATATATTTCCTGGGAAACAGGAAATGCTTTGAATGGAATCCCATGTCAGACTTCATTCACTGACATAGTTCCATGATTCCCTTTGTGCAAAGGCCTTTCACCTTACCAAAACACCATTTGGTCACATGCCTGCTCTCTGGACTGTTTCTGTTATCTTATGCCAGATTCACAAACACACACAGATAACCTCACCATCGGGTTACCCAATCCTCCCTACGGAAAGAAAATATTGGGCACTCCTGCTAAAATTAATTGGGCATCAGACCTTGTCCATGGTATGTGATTTTTGCTGCCAGAGGAGTTGCATTTAAGAAACAAAGGATGAAGGAACAGGGCTGTAGGGGAGTGATAATGAGGAGCAGTGGTGATGAGTACATTTATTTACATTTTGTCCACATTCCTGCCTTTGTTCCTTTGGCTAGCTGTCAATTGGTATAAATGAGAGAGCAAAAGAGTGACAGTAGGAGAGCGTGGTGGCAGCAAGAGGACTGATTCATGGCGTGGTGACTGCTGGGATGGTCTTCAGAGATCCCCCATGGAGCTCTGGAGAACAGCAGGAGAGGGAGCTGCAAGAAGGGGTGGAGGTTGCACAGGCCTCATGTTTGAAGTCTTTCCTTCCCGACTGGGCCACAGACGTTACCCAAGGCAGGGCTCCTCTCAGGGGGTCCCGCAGGAGTGTTACCCAACCAGGCAGGCAGCTGTCGGACAGCCTCCCCTCCCTCCTTATCTGTCTTGTCTGTCTCCTCTTTATGTGCCAGTGTTGTGTAACCAAACACAGCACCTGGACGTATCCTAAATCATCGTATGTAGAGAAAACAGGGGCGTGGGACCTAATGTGCATCGACATGGCCTGGAAGTTTTTCAATAAATATGAAGCAGACACTACTTGGTTTCTGGGTACACTGAAGAACTGAAAATGTGGGTCAAAACATAAAATTCCAAAAGCTCGAACGGACCTGATAAATATTTGGCTAATACAAAGTCACAGCTGAGTGTAATGATGCAAAACTTTGGCCCGCAGCAGCCTTCATCTGTTGCTTCTCTGAGCTGAGCCAATCCAAGAGCTCCTCAGCTGCATGGCAACAGGTCATATGTGGAAATTTAAGTTCTGTTTCAGCCCAGATTGCAAAAAACAAGCGACCACTCTCATTTTTTACAGTGCAAAGGCCATTCGATAGAGCTAATCCAACAGGAGAAAAATAACACCAGGGGCAGAGTGTAGGGGATAAAACAAGTCTCCTGGTAGCTGAAGATCCTTTTGGCTATTTTGTGCATGCAGGAGACGTGGTCAGCAAAAAAAAGCCTGAACTTATTAGAGATGTAACGCGACCAAAAACTCAAGATACGATAATTCTATGATAAAAAGTCCATGATATGTTTATTTCACTGCAAAAAACCCCATAATAAATCAGTAATAAATTGAATGTGTACAGCATTTTTTGTTCGTATAAAATTCATTTTTCTTTAACTTCCCTGAACTTAAAGTGTTTCTGCTTTCTTTATTAAAATCAGAGTAGCCAGTCATGACCTGAGCATGTGCAAAAAATTGGCTTGAACTGTCTTTGACAATGAACATTTGATTTATTACAAAACAAAAACAATGCAGCAGTCAGTAGCGGTCCTTATATAAGATAATATGAGAATAAAATACAATAATCAACCATGTAATATCATAGTCTGACACAGTATTGAGATATTTCTTTTTTAAATTGAAATATGGCAATATTCAATATATTGTTTACATCCCTACTCAACACCATCACATGTAAGACTAAATGTTGATTGGAAAGTTGGTATTAAGAACACCTGTAATGGGGAACAAATCAAATTGAGAATAAATATATTAATAGACTATCTTCTTTTAAATTATTAACCAAGGATAATGTTACAAGCTACATTCACATCACGGCAGACTTAAGTTTGGGAGTCTTACAGGAAAATATAATGCGTATGCTTCCTTTATTCAGTAGGAGGTCTTTTATAGGAGGATGACTGTAGATCATGTGCCTGTTGCTATCACTGTTATAATGTTCAGAGCTCACCTGCATTGTCTTCTCTTCTGGTCCCAGTATACAAAAATGCATACCAAGCAAAGTGATCAGTTTTTTAGTGAAAGGTTTACAAAACTGCACATGTCCAAATGCCATAAATATTAGGTGCTTAACAGAAGTACATGTCACAAAGGGAAAAAAAGAGAGTCTGCACACTAGAAAATCAAACATCAAACAGTGGTATATCAATAGATGTTCATTGGAACATTATTTAATGAGTTGACTCTAGAACTTCTCAAAGATGCTGCCTTATATAGAGATTCAAATTTAAAAAATGTTCAGCATATAAAGGAAGGAGGGGAGGCTGAGTGTGTGCCGTGATTTGTGGCTGGAAAAGTTAAGACATTAATCCCTGTTTGAGCAGAAACATTTGACTTGCTCTCTCTGCTTCATTAAAAGCAATGGGAGTATTATGAGACCTAATTTCTTTGCCAGAATCTTGCTAGTAGTTTTTATGATTTTTGGAAAGTGGTCTGATCTATGAACAACAGTAAAATTTCTTTACTACCTGACATTGATGCGTGACTGGCACAGACTTTGATTTAGAGCACAGCGAAGAAGTTGTATGTTGGAATTATTGTATATTGTAATTATTTGAATATATAAAAAGACGGGTATAATCAGAGTTTGCAGCAGGAGGCTCATGTTTGCAGAGCTCTCATTCTTCATTATAATTAGCTCACATCATAGGCAATCCACAGGAAGAGCAGTCACAGACAGCCCCCCCACCAACACCACCTTTTAAAGGTGCTTGTCCCTTCTTCCCTCCCCAACACCACCTCACCCAGCACTCCCACTGCCAGACCAACCCGACCCCTGCTGCTCTCCCTTACTCAACCCCTCCCTGTTCCCACCCTGGAGAGCGGACAAAGTGAAGCATCCACAGAGCGATCCATCACTCCCACCTGTCTTCCCGCATGCCCTCCTCAGGAAACACCTTTCAGAGTGGGAGATTAGAGTGTGACGGGAGAGGAGAGGGGCAGTGAAAGAATGATGGAGGAGGAGGAAGAGGGGGTAAATGATTCAGAGAAGGAGAGAGAGAAGGAAAGGGAGAGGAATTGAGTGGGGATACATGAGATTGATGAGGAGAGGGAATGAGAAAATGGGAGATAGACGTGACTTCTTTTTTTCTTTGCACATCAGAGGAAGTCGTGACCAGTGGGGAGAGAATAAACATGAACTTGCCCATTAGGGGATGTGTTGATAGCTCCAAGTGGCCCCTTGGAACATTAGCATGTCTATTAAGGGCTGGCATGGCATGGAAATGAACACACACACATGCAAACACTCTGAGCCTTATTTACTTTTAAGATAATATGAAAGATAAACAAGAAACTAGAAGTAGTTGACATGCATGTCACGTAAGATGGAAATCATAAACCTCTGTGAGATGCTGTGCTGTTGAAGGCATTGTGTTGTACTGTTTTGTAATGTTACATCACAGCCCCTTTCAGACATACACCCGCTTACATTAATGTGACGACAATTTAACATGCTGGTCTCATGTCTGACTAAGCACCCAAGTCACTTTTACCTAAAAGTCACCAAGGCAATTGTATTTGGCCAACAAAAGAAAGTCTTTATTTACCCAGTGTAAAGACCCACAGAGATTAGGCAAATCATTCCGCTGATGTATAAACAAGTGATGATTGTTTTTAGACATCAGTTTTAGCCTGTGACACTACAACAGTGAATGGAACAAAATAAAATGCTGCAAAATACCTGACCATTCAGAAATATTCAGCACTGCAAGCCTCATCCCCACATTTCCTGTACTTTTGAAAAGCCCTATCCCCCAAGCAGGGGCTTTTTGGGGGATAAAATAATGTCCTTGGAACTTAATTTAGACCTTGGTCCCTGCAGTGGAAACGCATTGCTTGAGGCTTAGAGAAGGAATCTTGCCTCAATAACCATTATGTGTAAGCAAATACAAAGGTCATGTAATCCACAGAAGTAAGCAAACAAGCAAGCATAGGATCAAAGAGCAAACATAAAGTGAGAAACAGATACCAATAAGTCTTAATGGCAAGCTGTCAGATTAACATTAAGGGTGCACAAAGTAAAATGTGAACAGAGAGAGAAATGTTCAGTTACTGCCTTCTAAGATCAATGTAATAAATTTACTCTTATGCAATAAAAATGTCATCAGTTTAATAAACACTATGAAAGACACAGTTTTAAGCTCTTAAGGAGATCGATCTTCTCATATCAAATCAGTCTATAAAGACTTAATTCCCCTTGTGGTACAACCATGTAAAACAGGTTCAAAGAAAACCCTCATACAAGTATATTTGGTATATTTGCGATTTTGGGGAACTGACGCCAAGTAACAAAGCAGCTGACCTTTTGTTACGTTACAGGAACAGTATGAGTTATCACTGACATACACCTACTGTGCAGACAGAGTGTGCAATGTGTGCAAGCAGCTTCGCTCACAAGAAACAATATTTACCCACAAATGCTGGCTAACCAAATAATAACAGATGATAACTTCTGTGCTGGCCTTATGAAAACAAAACTGAAATGCCTGCATCTGCACTCCAGGGTGCTGGCATGTGTTTGTAAAATATGTGCTAGAGCGTAACTTGACTCTTTCTAGTTGTCACAAATGTGTAAAATTGTCAGACACTCAAACATATGGAGAGCATGGCACTACCTGCCAGTTTAGATTAGATTTTTATTTTTGGTCAAATCACCCGTTTTGTTAAGGAAGAAGGTGAAAAAAAAAGCAATGTGTTTTTAAAGTTTAATGTATATCTGTAAGTGTAAACAAATTAATTGCTCCCCCTCCCTGTTGGTTTTCAGAGCTGTTAGACTGGGGTGATTGCTTTAAGGCAACCAAAGGTGTTACATTCATTATCGCCTCCATGCTAAGAGGAGCAAGATGTTTTGGCAGTGGCCTTGCAACCTCCAGTGCTGTCAGGCTCTGTGTGTGATTTCCCACACACACAAATTTGGTGTGAATAAAGGTCTCTAAACCAATCACACCTCTCTTCACTTATCACCCCCGTGGGAGGCGTAAGCAAGCCAGCCTGCCAGTTTGCTACCTACCGCTCTTTGTAGCATCTCTGGCTCATTAACTTAATGCCATTTGATACTGAGTGATAGTTTGCCTCGCTGAAAAGGTCCCCGAGATAAGGGCCACGTATTTAATCTTTTTCCTCTGCTTTGCCTTCTCCCAGGGACAATGTGTGAGATATGTCACCTGTGGAGTAAACACCTTTTCTAACATCAACACAGTTAGGTTGTCACTCTGCAAAGGTTAACATGTCTCCTTTGTTTCTGAATCGGCATTATGCAAAGTGTTTTACTGTCTTTTATTGTGTTGTCCTAATATACAAACTATACTGCAGTGGAGGAATGTTGAGGGTTTATTTTTAGAGGAGCACCCTTTGTTCAAAGATATGAAAGTGAACAATAATGAATAATTCTCTATATGAGTGATGTGTAATGTGTCTGCAGCTCCCTCTATATTTCTATACCATAAATTAGGACACTGAACAGTTAGCACGTGCTGTGCAGGCAGCAACAAAGTGTAACGTTATCAGCGATTGATGAATGTGTATTAATGCAATTAAGGTTCATTTCTCGGAAGATTACATACTGTCACTTTCACAGCAGTCACCCTTTGATTCAGCAGACATGTCGTTCAACAGAAAGACAGTCAGTCTCCAATCACTCTTTCCAACTTGTTCTGTCCCTGCCGGACTTGTTGTTTGCGTCCTTTGCTTTTCTCAGTGCATTTTTTAAGTCTCTGATTTTTTGCTGGCATTGCTGCTATAACTGATGATAATCACTGTCCTCCATCCTCTTCACAATCTCCTTGTAAATCGTCAGGTTGTGATACCAGTCATCTACTTTGCGTTGTGCCGACTGTTTAGCCCAAATGGAATTCAAACAGCGCGTTTCTTGTGTACTCCATCGCTAACAATCTTGAGTGTTGTTGCGTCTTCTTCATTGTCTTTTGTTGTGGCTTCTTCTTGTTGTAGCTCTTCCGCAGAGCAAGACAGCTGAGTAGGCAGTCCTTCAACGTGGCCCAGGACACATTGCATACACACTGATAAAAGAATGTGCTCTCACATGTGGCCCAGACCACCGCCCAAATGTGGTCTAAGTGATTGGATCTCAAATGCATCCTGTGTGCGTTCACACTTGTGCTGTCTACTTGTGATCGGATCACTCAGGATGCATGTTAATACTGTGTTTGAACAGGGCTTAGGACACATTTGTAGGACACAAATCAGGACTGAGGCTCGTCCCATTCCTTGAGAGTTGCACAGTGCATCGAACATCTATTGTGCAACTCCCCGAGTAACTACACTGAATTTTAGAAAGCCCTTTAACTTGATATGTGGCACATGTTTTGTGGTTAAGAACTTCTAAGAGTTAATCATCATAAGCAAATCTTAAACTGACAGTAATTGCAGGCACACCTTGCAGGCATAAAAACAACCACACATATACATAGACAAACACACACACACACACACACACACATTACACAATGACCTGTATTGTTGGTTGTAATTATACTCTTTTGTTGCTTTCCTGACTTACTGAAATCAGATCTCCCAGATGCTTAGATGCTATTTGTTTGTGAAAGTTGTTTTTGATTTCCATCATACACAATATGATTAGGGTATGTCTTTCTGAAATTACAGGCTATCACTCAGATTTCGCTGACAGGTCCGTAGCCGTACAAGACGAGGCTCCTCCTGCCTGGTACAGAATTTCTACAAGTGATTTATTTAACCCTGACTACAACCATGAGGCAAAAAGATGAGCCGTTCTTTCATGGCAGTCATGAATCGGGCCCTAAATGACCCTTACTGTTCCCTGGCAGGTAACGACGCTTCCAGTGGTGGGAGTCGGGTCGTTAATGTCCCATGTTAGGATCAGTGCTCTGTGGCTGCGTACTGAGTTATGGAGATGAGCGTAGCGACTGGGGAATGTTTTTCTGTCTGTCTGAGCCCCCCCTCCCCGCTACAACCACCTTCCTCTCATCTGGATGTTAACGCATTCTCAGGCCTCAAACAGCAGACATTTTGAAACACTCAAAACAACAGCCACGTCGGGGGTTAACACCAGTTACGACTAAGGTGTCACACACTCCTGCGGTTTAAGTAAACACTGTGTGTGTGTGTGTGTGTGTGTGTGTGTGTGTGTGTGTGTGTGTGTGTGCGTGTGTGTGCACGTGTGTGCATGTGTCTGCCTGTCTCATAACAGTATCTTCACGATCTTCCAAATCTTCTCTGTAAATAAAGTCACAAGTGACAGCTTGTGTTCTGTTTTACATGCAAATTCAGCCCAACCTTTTGCATTTAAAGGAGATAAGGAAAGATTAAGCAAACCACACTTTCACAAGCTGAACGTGAGAGGAAGAAACTGCAGCGGCAAGTGAAACAGGAGATGTGTAGCTTTTCTAAGTTATTATTCTTTTGCATGTCTTTGCTAGCCGAGCAAAAGACTGTCCTGTTCTCTCCTGTTGTGTATGACAGCTATCAGAGGCTTAGAGAATTGTGATGATTTAGCAAGCATTTATCCTGAATATGATCTAGTGATATGACAAATTACACTTCATTGTGCTCTCAGGTGCACAGTGTTTATGTATTTTAATGTGAATTTAATTGTTAGTTAGAATAAGGGACTAACTAAGTGTAAAATGACACACATGTGTGTGTGTGTGTGTGTGTGTGTGTGCGTGTGTGTGCACGTGTGTGCATGTGTCTGCCTGTCTCATAACAGTATCTTCACGATCTTCCAAATCTTCTCTGTAAATATGACACACTGAGGTTTTACTGGGAATTATGGGCTGCACGATTTCGTGCTGGGATCAGTGACTTCCTGGACCCTCCGCATTTTCCCTGGAAATTGCTCCAATGCCAAGAAATATTCTAAATCTAGAATTTTTTTGTTTGTGTTACACGTGTATTTGTGTATGTATTAAACAACAAAATATACCATGCTAATAAATTAGCTCTTTGCCACCAAAATTAGTCAAACCTGTTAACCTGTTAAAATAGGTTTCCTTCCCATTTCCAGTAGATGAGTTGGTCTTTTTTTGCCTTTTCTTTTTTTTTTCTTTTGATGATGTCAGCTAATGTCTGTGCAGAAAACCAGAGGAAAGACATTTTTAAAAGCCACTATGTGTCCAACACAGAGTACTTTTGTAGCTTCTAACTGAAACTCTGGTGTGAAGCTGAGTTTCTCTCCTGCGCTCCTTTTTGTACTTAAAGTTATCTGCTTTAGTTTACTGTTTCATGTTTGCTTTCAACTGGGGAGGAATTGTGTCAAGTTGCTGCAGATGAAAACCCAACCTATCCTGATTTTTCTGCTTCAGAATATAAGTTTTTTTAATAGCAAAACAATGGCAAACCTTAATTGTGAAGAGAAACTGAGTGTGAACGTGAATGTGTTAATCCACTGTTTTGCAGCCGCTTTACTCAAGACGAGCGCATCAGCTGTTAAATGCACACCTTCAACTGGGTGCGAACTCCACCGTGCTGAGCTGACGCACCTAGCCAGTCAAGTCAACATATGTGTAAACAAGTCTGAGAAGTTACCATTAGAGGCGACAAGCCTTCATTGCCTCTACTAGAAAAGGGAGGCGAAATTTTGCATGTTCATTCAGGTGTGTGTTTCCATCACTGCCGATCGGAGCTGGAGCTGATAAATATCCATAACTACTGCAGAGCTATTTGACCCAGGAATGAATGTTAATTGTACCCTTTCCCACTGAAGACAAAAGCCAAATGATAGTGGATGTCAGTGTTTTGTCCAATGTAAAAGGAGCTTTAGAAGTCCTTGTAGGCAGATTTTGCTAATTTTGGACAGAGCCAGATAATAATAATCAATTTGGGTGTCCCTCAAGGTTCCATTTAAGGATCCCTGATATTCACCCTGCATTTGATTGCATAGAAATGTATTATATTCTTTCC
>JAJHUR010113426.1:0-11813 GCA_027495735.1 Lutjanus campechanus | reverse complement strand
GATAGAGAGAGAGTGGTGTGTGTGTGTGTGTGTGTGTGTGTGTGTGTGTGTGTGTGTGTGTGTGTGTGTGTGTGTAAAATAAAGGATGGAAAAATAAACATAAATAATCAGTAGAAAGTGAAACATTAACAAACCTCCAGTTTGGTTGAAAAGTTTCTTTCCAATTTCAATGTTGGTTTTGAAGGCCTGTTCTTGAGCCATCATACCCTGAGTTTGTCTCTCCAGGTACTGAGGATCACCTGCTGTGACTCTGCTCATCCAGTCCTGTTTGGCTTCTGCTCTCCTGGTGTTACTGTCATAGTGAATCATCTGAACTTCATCAACCAACCCAACAGTCACAAACTCTGGGAAGTTTGGGACTCCAGAGGATCCAGTGAAGAAATACTTCAGAGAGTGAGTCACTGTAAGAAAAAGATAAAGTCATGATTTCAGTTTTTATATCACAGTTTTATAAAATCACTGAACAATGTTATTTAAGATCCAGTTATGATCCAGTTCAATTGTGTATTTAACTTTCAAATATATTGATTTATGCAAACTGAAGAATTATTTTGAACATAAACATTATTTTAGAGTTTCTATTGGTATCAGTTACACTGGATTAAAAGCTGATTTTTCTCAGCTCTAATATCTTTTGTTGAATGTCAACATTTCCTCCAACATGAACTGATTTTTATTCACTTTTCATCCTGATTATAAAAGTTTATTGTAGATTTTTTAAAGTATGACCACAGAAGATTTTCTGCAGGTGTCTGTGAGTTTTATCAATTAAATGATCGTCTCTTTCAGGATCCTTCACTGTCCTCTGCTGTCTGAATACATGTAGATCAGATTTCTGTCTTCAGCTGAACTTTAAAAATTCTGCACTGGTCACATCAAAAAAACTTTATCAAATCTGTCAAAGAATAAATCTATTTCCTGATAATAGATCAAATATCTAAACAGTGTTGTTCAGCTGATAGTGGATTTTTGAGCTGATACTGATCAATATTTGGAGTTTTTTGGTGACCTTGATACAAATTTGAAATCAGGGGGGAAAATTAAAATGAGACCTTGTGTCTGATAAATTATTAATTACTATCGAATGTTGACATTTTAAACTATCTGTTAAAATATATAACATTTGTTCCCGTACTTGTACTTGAGTACAGATGTTCAGTTCTGTTTCCAACACTGTCTGAGTGTGTTGGACTGATTTCCGCTGTGTGGTTCTGCTGCCATTTTAACGATTAGTAGCGTCTTAGTCTTTAAAACTTGACTAAAACCAATAAGGTCTTAGAACTTAATATCACATCCGCGCAATTGAACAATAAACTCATATACAGTATGTAAAAACACGAGGTTTTATTTCTTTAACAGCCAATCGACTATAAATAATCAATAACTCACCTGCCGTCGCGCCATGTAGACCTATTCCCAGGAGAGCCACAAACATCAAGATCTTCATTGTGAACTGTCGTTTCTGAAGCTTTGATGGATTAATATGTTTCTTTATCCAGAAAAATAGAAACAATGTGCTTCTAGTTCGAACAACAAGGGTGAAGTGAGGACAAGACAAGAAAAGGCGCTTCTGTCTGAACCAATGAGAATTTAGCCTGAGCATCAACGTCACTTATAACTGGGTAAAACTGACCCACTACGAAAGCGAAAGTTAAATGATAAAACACAAGATAGTTTCCATGAAACAATAGGCCTATTTTACCTCAGTGTTTTACTCTGAAATGAAAACAAGAATCAAATAAATAAAATGAAATCAGAAAGAGAGTCAGAGAGCTTCTGAAACACAAACATCAGATCAGGTCTCCTCTGTCCTTCAGAATAAAAGCCTCTGAACTGATTTAGAGCTGTGGACGCTGAAAACTGCTTGAACAAGAGAAATGTAACACCACTGTTGATGTTTGAACACCTGATGCTGTTTTTCATTTTGCTCGTGCTTTGGCTCCGTTTATTCTGTTTCAGTCCTCATTTATTGTTTATGAAGCTCTTTATAAAAGGTTATAGATGTTTAATGAATAAAACTCAGATATTTTGTTTTCACTTCTTCAAATGAGTCAATATTATTCATGATTATTACACAAAGAAAGAAACGTGTTACATCTTTTATCTTGATAATTTATTTTGTTTGTGACATTGAGGCTTGAACTCTGGCTGATAAAGACTCTTTCTGTTCACTGCTGATCAATACCTGAGTTTACTGAGTTAACAAAACTCAATATTCCCCCAACGATCAATAAAGTATTTCTGATTATGATCACTGAGTTCACAGAGAAGTCAGCAGTGTGTCAGCGCCCCCATGTGGACGAGTTATGTATCTGCCTTTGAACTGCTGATGGGAAACCACCTGAGGAGGTCACCTGACTTTTTGTTTGTCAAAACATGCTGATGATCCATGACTCTGATCATATATTCTCATAAAATAAAATAAATCACCGATTACAAAAAATATAGTGCACACTTTGTTGATGACTTTGTTAAACTACTGTCTGTTGTGTGTATTTATTTTAACTGTGTTGTTATAGTGGGTGATTTTAATGTTCATATTGATAATCCCAAAGATGGCAGCGCAAAAGAACTTTTCTACATCCTGGACAACTTTGGACTTTCCCAGCATGTAACAGACCCAACACACAATAAGGGACATATTTTAGATCTAATTATCTCCAAAGGTCTCAACATTTCTGAGGTTGTGGTGACTGTTGCCTTTTCTGATCGTCACTGTGTTTTGTTTAAAATGGCCATCTCTGCTGACACCAGTAAAATTACAACAGAGGTAATCAGAAAATGCTATATCAATGAAAACACCTGTACACTTTTCACCCAGGACTTTACACCCACACCGGCTCTGCCCTCAGTCTCTGCCAATGCTCTAAAGCTATGAATGTTATAAATATTATGGACGCTATTGCTCCAATGAAGGCCAAAGTTGTCTCTGGTAAGAAAAAAGCACCATGGAGAAATGCCACACTGGTAAAAGCTCAAAAAATAGAGTGTAGAAAAGCAGAACGCAGGTGGCAAAAAGCCAGGTTCATTATGACATCTGTAAGGAAAGTCTGCACATCTATAACATGGAGCTAAAAAGAGCCAGGTAGTCCCTTTTCTCTGAGATTATCAACAAAAATAACAACAATGCACAGGCCTTATTTACCGTTGTTGACAATCTGGATACCTCAGTAATAAATAACTACAGGTCCATATCAAACCTACATTTTTTAGGAAAGATCATTGAAAAAGCTGTTTTTCAGCAGCTTAATGCCTTCTTGGTACAAAACAATTTCTTCAATGTCTTTCAGTCTGGATTTCGAGCACATCACAGCACTGAGACTGCACTTTTAAAAGTTTTGAATGACATTCATCTGAGCAGTGATACATCAAAGATTTCGGTTCTGGTATTACTGGACCTCAGTGCTGCATTCGACACAGTTGACCATAAGATACTGCTCGACAGACTGGAAAAGTGGGCGGGACTTTCTGGCACTGTGCTAAATTGATTTAGATCTTATATACAAGACAGGGATTTCTTTGTGTCACACTTGGCAATTATGAATCTGTGTGAACAAAAATTACATGTGGAGTTCCTCAAGGGTCCATTCTTGGGCCTCTTCTGTTCAACATCTACATGCTCCCTCTTGCTCAGATTTTGGAATATCATAACGTCTCCAACCACAGATGACACACAACTTTACATAACAGTGTCACCAGATGACTACAGTCCCCTACGCCTGCTAAAAAAGTGTATTGAAGCAATCAGTCAGTGGTGGAACCAGACAATTTTAATTTTCTTATTTTCTCAATTTTCTTATTTTTTCCTATGTGGCAAGTTGCTGTGGATCTAGTAGTGTTTCTTGAATGTATGGAAAACAAATTTTAATTTAATGTGACACAGACTGGCCAACACTATTAAGCCAAATCAGCACTGAAATTTGACTTTACTTTTAATAGCTTTCTACAGTGCTGGGGCTTATTAAAACTGAATATTTGCTTTTAAATAGCAGTGACAGTGGATGAAGAGGACCTGATATCTCATACTGATGCTTGTTTAGGACACAGAGACAAACAATACATACATTTTATTTTCATTATTACTATCAACCCTGTGAGCTCTACTGATATTTTAAAAGATCTAATGACACAAAATTATATTGCACAAAACAGACTAAATTAAATTCTGTCATAATCTTGGTCTACTTTCTCTGCAATTTACTACAAAAGCAGCTATTGACCAAAAACCGAAGTAATCAAACTAAGTTGCCAATAATCAGAACATGGTGCACATAAATACATTTTTTTGGTTTATGAAAAAGTTTCCTCAACTTGAAAAAATGCCTACACTATGTCAATGTCATCTTTTTGTATTTTTATATAATTTTGATGAAAATGTGACTAAACAAGTTCAGCCACACTGAATTTATTTATCAATAAACTGAAGGTCACAGAAGGTTAAAATAAAATGTAGTGATAATATTCATATAAATGTAGCTACAGTCACAGACGTGTCAGCATATATGTGGAATCACAAAAAGACACAAATTTAAAACATTTGTCACTTTATTGAAAAGTATGAAAAGTATAAAATGAGCGAAATCGCAGAGCAACTTTATTTCACAGTCGATTACTGAACCAAACTCAAGAAGAGATTCTGAGCATCACTGTTTAATTTCTTTGTTTACAAAATTAAGGGAGAAAAATTAGGGTCCATTGTCCTTAAAAACCAACAGGAAATATTTACAAGATATCCCACAAAAGTCTGCTGAGGGGCCCCTCCAAACTGACCAGAGTCTGTAAACCATCAGTCACACAGTCACACCCTAGTGCTCCCTCCTTTAAAACAGTTTGCTTCATCTGTCGGTCAAAGAATAAGCAGATCTATACAGAACAGAATGAGGTACATCAATATTTAAAACAATTTTCAGTCAGTCCAGATTTACATCAAATACTGAACTTATTCTGTTCTTTACTTGAGTTCCATTTTATCCAACTTTATTCTTCTACACGACATCCCAGAGACAAATACTGAACTTTTTAATCCACACAGCTGAAAAAAGTCTGTTTCCAGACTTTTTAGAAATACGTGGTTTTCACAGGACAGTGATGCTGCAGACATTTGATGGTCTTATAGACCATGATGCATTGCTGCAGATTAAACCAGCCAACAGTGGCCTCTAAAGTAGTTAAAATGAGCTCAACCTTAAACATCTGCAGCAGTAAACAGCAGTAACATTAATGAAACAATATTAATCCATAAACATCAGACATGATAATACTGACAGGGAACATTTTACTGTAACATGAACTTTTACTTCAAGTACATTTATCTGATAATATTTACATACTTTTACTTCAGTAATGTTTTGTGAATGCAGGACTTTTATTTTTCTTGGTGTGAGATGTGAGATACCATTGTGACATAAAGCCAATGACAGAAATAAGTAACAATACACTACACAATAACTAACAAAAACACAAATAGAAGAAAAACAAAACACTTGTACACTCAACAAGGTAGCAAATATTATATCAAAACTAAAAGTGACTAAATACACTCATTTCTATACTATCGAAACCCCTGCACCTCCCACCCCCACCCACCTTCATCCCCAAGTCCACATAATTTTCAGTCCATGTATACTTCTAAATTCAAATTATTCACAGGTGCCCCTCCCCAAAACTGAGGGCAGAGTATATTAGTACTTTTGCTTCAGTAAAGGAGGAGAGTCGAAGGAGTCACATCATCCATATATTGTCTTGACAGACAGAGGGACAGAGGGAGGAGCATCATGTGCTGCAAACTGTAACATCAACTTAATGTTACTGTTACGTGCCACTGTGTGTGTTTGTGTTGCTGAACTCGCCTCTGCCCAGGTACTGTACCTTCCCCCTGTGCAGATGTGGTGGTTGGCAGCAGCTGCAGCCACTCAGGCAATCAGGGCCTGGGTGATAAAAGCAGGGAGAGTGTAGCCAGTCAGGGCCAGTGGGCCATTTGGCAGATGCAGGTCTGCAAGTCTGCAGCCTAGTCCTAGTCCTGCAGAGGCAGGCTTGACTGCTTGTTGTGTGTTAATGTGCTTTGCTAGCTCCCAGCTAGCAAAAGCACTCGTTTGTGTGTCATGTGTCCTGCTAGCCTCATCAGCTAACAGGATATTCATTTGGGCGCCCCATGTGCTTTGTAAGCCTCACCAACTTACAAAGTACTCGTTGTCTGTGTCTATGTGTCGCTGTCTTCTGTGTCTGTGTTTTGCTAGCCACCCTAGCTAGCAAGGCACTTGTTGTCTTTTGTGTGTAGTTGTTATTTGGTGGGTTAAGTTGAGCCTTTTTGTTTTATTTAATTTGGTGTTGACTTAATTTTACACATTATTTGTTAAATAAAAGAACCTTTGTTTACACTTTTGCCTCAGTTCTCTCTTCTTCCTTTTTCACCCGGGTAAATTTATTTATTGTTACACCCCTCATCCCCTAGCACCAACTTGGGGGTCGTAACAGTTACTGTGAAATGATATCAAACTTGGAGAGGAGGAAACACAAGTTCACCTCATTTCATTACTGTTCAACAACAACAACAACAAAAACAAGATGCTCTTGATTCATTTAGACTATAAATAATTTTCTTTGTCCTGGTTTAAATAAAAACAAAATTTTCAAACAAACAAACTATTCACACAACTGGAAAATAAATTCTGTAGTGATGTTTATATTTTGTGTGTGTGCACAGGGGCATTTACAGAACGTAGTCATAACCAGATGTAAACATGTGTCCAATGAATCATGTGGAAATCCAGGAGGAACACAGACTCACAACCATCAACACAACAGGTGACAACAGACAATTTAGGGTGTTTAGGGTCCAATTCATGCAGCAAATTCTCACATGTTGCTGATTGATTTGTAGTTTTGTCTCCAGTGATCAAACACAGACACAGAACCAAAGAACTAAAGTGTGTGTCTATACATGCATGTTTACATTTCTATTACTGATAAAAAAAAACCAAACCAGAAGCATAAATCTCTAACTGTGGTGGATTTGTCTGACATAAACACTCACATCTTTAATTTGTATGTATGAAGAGTGATGTGGTGAATGAATACTGTGTTTCACTTCTCTCCAGGTAAGAAAAAAACATGAACGATCCTCAGGCTTTGAATTACACGGTGGCTTTCAGGGGAGCCCTATGATCCGGTGTGCACAGCCTCTAAAACATACCACACATGGTAGTGCACGTTAGCGCGGGCAAGTTACGGACGACTCTGATCGTTAATACTGTCAATAACATTTCATAGAGTCTAAATAACAATAACATTATTTCGGGTGCAGAAGTAAAAAGCTCCAAAATTGAAACAAATTCGAAGTGGGCGATTGTCAAGGCAGTTTGATGCGCGTCATGGTGCTTTCAGTGCGTCTTCTGACATTTTAGTGCAGCTTCATCTAATAACAGGTGTGAACAGTTTATGTCTCATATGAAGAGACTCACTGTGTTCAGGGTGGTGTGTTTGTCATTTAGGACTCTGGATTCAGTCTCTCAGAGAGCTCAGAGCTGTTGTCAGGAGGTGGAGGACATTCGGCTGAAATACAAAACAAAGACAGAATTTTATTTCTCACAGTTGACAAAAAGTCAGAATATCTTTAAAAACCTTCTTCTCAGTGGATATGATCCCTCTTCTAGTCACAGATAAATAAATCTCTTCTATCCATTTGTTTTTATCTAGTTTTAATAATCTACTGTCCCTTATATGAAAAATAAATTTGATGAAACAAAGATTATTCCAATAGAAAATACAGCTTTATGTTCTCTTCTCAAACTGTGTGACTGTTTTCTCTACCTGTGAGTCACTAACTACCTTAAAGTCTTCATTAAAACTTATTTAAATTCTGATACCATAAAATTGTTGCTGGATGTAAACCAGCGTCAAACATTATAAATGAAAAACAGAAAAAATATGATAAAACATGAACATATAATAATTTATGATTAAATAAAATGTTTGCTCCTCTAGTCGTATCATCATGACACTGTGTCTCTGAGCTGTACAACACTCACTGTTGCTTGAAACAGATTTTGTTTTGCTGAGAAATTAAGTTAGTTTTACTTTTGTAATCTGGATAAAATCATCAACTCAAAGTCTAAAATCAAAACACAGAAAAAAGAGACAATCTTTCTGTTTGTTCTCACCAGCTTTCTTCTTTCTGTAAACCATGAATCCAACAGCAGCGATGAGGACGAGAACAAGAACAACCACTGCAACAATGACTGCAGGAACATAATCTGGTTTCACTGTTGAGCAGAAAACAACAAAAAATAGTCACAACCTGATGAAGCAGGTTAGAGAGAAGAACAATCATTCACCAACCAGACCACAATCCTGATTACAGACTCTATATGATTGTTTGTTCTGCTCCTGTTGTTAATTTAAACTTTTATCTTGTCTAAACATAATGTGTTCTGTGTTCTGAATTCCCTGTTTTAACCAGCAGGTGGCGCTATACCATAAAGTAAAGTTGGTAATTTTGGTCAGGCAGTGAGTAGGACTGCTCACCGAAGTGTTTCTCACTCTGGTCTGGACTGTCGGCATCTGAGCAGCATGTGTGTGGATGAACAAAGTAAGTTGGCTAAAATGAGTGGTGAGGTAACTTTAAGGTTGTTGATTCTTAGTTTATACATGTTGTGATGTTTATAACGATTCATGTTCATCTGATTATTGGTTAACTGTCATAGCATGGCAGCATAGTGTCTTGATGTTTATGTTAATGCTAGAGTTGACTGTGCAAATGCTGAATCATTAATTCTAGAGTCTGTATGCTTCTATAATTTGGCTTGTTAATAGTATGTGTGTGCTAATACATGTAATTTACTGCTAAAGGGCTAATCTGGTGTTTATTGTTGTGGTGTATGTTCAGATCCTTGTTTTACCTTATTGTTGTTGCTGGATTAATGTGTAAATGCTTGTAGCTTTAAGTTAATATGTTGTATGTAATGTTGCATTTACCCATTTTAACTCAGTGCTTTCTGTGCACTGACCCATTGTGTTGTACATTTGTGATTTATAATTGCAGAGACCATATGACTGTTAAAGATTATGTCACTGTGTGTCGCCAGCATTAAAGTCAAAGGAAGTTGAGATCCCTGTTCTTGTGTCGCTTTCTGATCGGAGTAAAATGCATTTCGTTTTTTAGTTTCTGTCTCATTTGTTGGTTTTTGGCACAATGAGAACTTCTGACAATCATATTCAAACTTATTTCTGACTGTCAGCAACTTGGATAATAAACTTTATTCTGACTGATTTACTGACAGATACATACATTCATCCAGTTATTAAATAATTCTACTAAAACTACTCATCCTATAAAACTGACTGTTGCTGACATGAAAAGAAATGGCTTATTTTTTCTATTTAGTGCAAAATTTGTGAGCATATATTTTGATATTCAAATTAAGTTTAATATAAATTTGTTTATTATAAGTTGAGGTTGTATTTGTTTCTTATATTACAGACACTTTGTGTGCAGGTCAGGTACCGTCCCACCTTTTACTATTTGGATGAAGGTAATGTGGGTGTTTTTTTCATTAAATGTTGGAACTGAAGTCGTGGTTGAAAAACAGTCTTTTGACAAATATTCAAGAACTTTTTTATGGAACTGACGGATTTGGGTTAAACTGCTTTTATGAAGTTAATTTAGAGCAATGTTTGTAACATTTCTGAGTTTGTTCAATAAACAAATCTGATCTCAGTCTTACCTTCGTTGGTCCTGATCACGTCTTTGTCCAGTTTGGTGACGATGTCGTCCTTCACACCAGAGAGCTGAAACACACACTCGTACCTCCTCCAGTCTCCAGGTGTGACTGATGAAAGGTCCAGGTCAACACTCATCTGGAAGGTTCCATCATGGTTGGGGAGGATCTCTCCGTGGTCCACGTCCTCATGAATCTCCTCTCCATCTTTCCTCCAGAACAGTGAGGATTTCTTTGGGTAGAAACCTGAAGCGTGGCAGCTGACTGGAGAGGAGGACGTCTTCTGGAGGAGAGACACTGAGGGAAGCACTGGACAGGAAAGGAAAATGTAAAGTCATTTTAAATCATTATTAGTCTGGGATGGTATGTATTTAAAAACGCTAAGTCAGGCTAAAATTATTAATAACTATTATTATACCTCTGACATGCACGTCGATGCACATATCCTGTGCATCGATTCAGATGCATGTCATGCTGCACCTGCACCACCAGGAGGTGCTAAAGTCTTACGATAATAATACAACTTCACCGAATGCAGAGTGAGACATTGTACTATATTAATAGTATACTTAAAGGGGCAGTTCACCACAAAAAACACATATTTTTTCTCTAGCCTGTATTGCTATTAATCCATCTAGACTTTTTTGGTGTTTGTTGCAGAGTTTTAGAGACACAGAGATGTCTGCCTTCTCTCCAGTATAACTGCACTAAATGGTAGCCAGCTTGTGGTGCTCAAAGCACACACACACACACACACACACACACACACACAAAAAGAAAAATTCAAAACCAAGAGTTTCTTTCCAGAAATCATGACCAAATAACTCACTAATTTTAATTCACAGACCTTATTGTGAGCAGTTTAATGTCAATTTGAAAAAAAAGTGGTTCTGCTAGATTCAACTGCAGAAAAGAAAAAAAGTTCCTACAAGAAACTGCTTGTAAAGTTACTGTACATAAGAAACAGGCTTATAAACACTTTTGGGTCCATTAAAATGCATCAGGTCACGTGACTCTACCTGTTCTCTCCAGATAACTCTGCCCATTTTCCCAATACTTCTTCAGCCACCCAGGACATGTGAGGGTGAGGAAGTTCTTCCATAGCATATTCTTGGTATTATTTCTGTCCCAATCCTGTTTAATGATTTCAGCTTGTGGGTTTTCAGCGATCCATGTCTCTTTCTCCAAGTCAAACTTGAGGAAGTCTTCTCCGTTATAACGGTGCTGGTTATAACCATTTCTCTCTTTAGTCTCATCATCCCACTCACAGCTCACAATCTGCTGTCTAATGTGAACACCTGAGAGAGACAAAGACACTGAGGTGAGATTCAACATGTATCACATGTTCACTAGAGGGACACTGTCATTAGCAAACTAAATTATCACTTCATAAGCAACCATTTCAGGTGGAGCGAGCAAATATTTCTGAGTGAGTAATAAAACTACCCTATACTTTATATCGTGTGCACAGAGCACAGGCTGAAACAGTCATGGAGCTCGATCATGAGGTTGCCAAAGCTTCACTGCTACATCTTACAAAATCACACCCACCCGAGTCCCCAACTTTAATAATCACAGGGACCATGTTTCTGGATTAAAGCTGTAGTATACGATCTGAGAATCAGTTGAGAAAGATTGAGACGAAATTTGAAAAAAGCATCCTGCCCACACACACACACACACACACACACCCCTCCCCTCTGTGCTCCGATCCTTCCCATCCGTCTGCATGGAGACTCCCAGACACACCCCCTCTACCAGAGCTTGATTTCTGTGGTTGGAAGTTTAGTTTCTCTCCTGTATCGCTGTGTGTACTTTCAGGTTTCTGCTTTATTTCTTTATTTTACCGTTTCTTCACTGTCGCTTTCAACTGATAGGATTCCTGTTAAGTTACTGCTGATGAAAACAACACTTCCTGAGTTTGCTGCTTCATAATAAAAGCCTTTTAATTAAAGAAATAATGACAGGCTTTTATGCTGAAGAATTTATAGGAAGTGAAACGTCCAGTGTCAGCCACTTGACTAAAAACAAGCACGATTCAGATAGACACACACCTCGGCAGCACTGAGATGTGAAGGATGTGAATCCCTGCCATGC